>JAMPIV010008643.1:0-140634 GCA_024509875.1 Oreohelix idahoensis
TGGGCGATTCCTGGCACGTTGGTTGGTTCATAGATCGACCCGCTTAAGAACAAAGCCTAGCTATGACTCACGCGTAGCGTGGTCTGGGGTAATAAATAAGCGGGGTTCCCTGGCAGAAGGCTGAGAATTTTTTTGAACTTCTACGCCTTGGGAAGGAACTGCCACAGAGCCGACTGCTCTTTCGAGAGAAATTCGTGCTGGTAAATATGAAGTTAATTAAGCTTTAATAGTTTATAAGATTTTTGCAGAGTTGTTTCTAGGAGGTAAAGTTAATTCATAGAAGTAGAGCCATCAATGCTAAATCTTTTAAGTGAATATAACTGACAGCGCAATTAGGTAATTTGTGAAAAGGTAGTAGGGAATTTGATAGTTTCCTCAGAGTAGCTGTTTGTATAAATTGGAATATTACTGTTATTTGTCAGAAGACAGGGGATCTAATTTTTCCTGGATTTGTGATTTTAAATGGTGCAGCGTAAAACACGCTCGCGGAATTAAATTAATTTTAGTTCGTAACGGACATGCCATGAGTTCCCTCTTATCTAAATTATTATCAGAGTGCATTCATTCTTTTTTATGAGATAATGAAAGCTTAAGGATGGTAGATGTTAAATACTATAATTTTGAGACACGATGCACGTAATTTCATTGTGATTTTCAAGGATTTGGAGAGGGGTACCTAAGCACGTGCTGCGTGTCCTTTTTTTTTAGTGGGGTGAATCTGATAACGGAAGGAGAGGGGAGATAACTAGGCATGCATTGTAAAATAGGATTTCAGTTCCTTTAGAAATGTTAATGTCCATTGTTATCAGAATCGGGTGTAAATAATATTCCAGACACGTGGGTGTAGATTTCTCAATATTTGAGTTATAATATTAGCGAATAATACGCTAGGGTTTTGGTGTGTATTTAATTGTTCAAGTGTGTGTAAATTACCAGCGGACTAATTTGTGTAACGCTGTGGTAATAGAACGAGTGGCTTTAAATGTTAGAGCATGGGAAATTGTGTATTTTTTCTCTGTGTGGGTAAAACCTACATTTTGAAGTCAGCAGTTACGGGTCTAGTTGGGATTTTTAATTAGTCCCTTATTTAATAGACATATGTTTATACTGATGAATTCATGGAGACGGGAGATTATTGTCTCGGGTGAAGTCTATTGTATTTTGGTAGCCAGGTAAACATATCGATCATTGTTAAATAAGTAGGGCCAGGAATTTACTGGCAACAGGTTCATTCAGTGGTTAGAATGTTGTGACGGGCTAACCTAAGCTGAGTCTGGAGATTAGAGTGTCGATAGGACAGTATTTGAGGGAAAGTGGGGGTAGGCATGTTTACTAATCGCTGAAGCGATACTAGAGCATGGGAGCTGTATGGAAGATTTGAAACTTAAGTGTTAGAGATTTGAAACTTAAGTGTTAGAGATTTGAAACTTAAGTGTTCGAGATTTGAAAACTTAAGTGGTCGAGATTGGAAAACTTGGGTGTTAAAGATTTGAAAACTTAGGTGTTAGAGATTTGCAAAAACTTAAGTGTTAGATATTTGAGACTTAAGTGGTTGAAGAGTTGGGATTTAAGTGTTGAAGAGTGAGAGTTAAGGGAGTTAAGTGTTAAGGATATGGGAAATTTGTTGTGCGATATATATTTGTTATTGTTTTGTCCACAGCAGATATTTTCCAGGCGTGGCAGCGAGGGCTACAGTAGTCCTACAGCTGGCTAGAAGTTCGCCGGTCTTCTCAGGAGAAGAAGAGTCGGCAGAGCCAGAAAAGAAAGTGGAGTGGTGACAAGGTGGTCACTGGTGCAAAAGTTTTGTACCCAAGAGAGAGCAGGGAGCTGGAAGCACAGACTTCTTCAGCAAGAACAGATGTTCTTACCAAAATTCGGAGCTAGTTACGCTCATGTTAAACACACACTGATCATAGGCGCAGGGCCTAAAAAGTGTCGTGAATTTCGGGCATAATAATCCCGACAGCCTTGAGCCCACGAGCAGGGTATCCGGGCTACTGCAAAGTAATAATTCGTCTATTTGGAAGCAGCAATAGACCACGTCCCGAGTTTAATTTACCAAGCAAGTCAGCAGCTACAACAGGCGGAGAAGAGGGGAAAGGGTTAACATCCCTCTTTACTGCACGAGATAGATAGAGAGAAGGAGAGTAGTGGAGGAGTCGTTTCTGTAGGAACTAGGAGTGTCAGACAGACACTGAACATAACAGTAGAACTCAGCAAGTCATCTGTAAGTTGTGTCGGAGATGATAAAAGGGTTCGGGTCGTGGACTTTGTGATAGTCAGAGAATATTTAGCCTAGAGTGGAGCAGCGGCGGAGGCACGTCATTTGTGTAGAAACACGTCTGCAGACAGACGGACAGTAGGAGTTAGGGTGTGTTTACCCGATATCAGGTTGATTAGGAGAAAGACGGATCTGGTGTTCGAGATCCTCCTTCACATGTTGTTGTATTACTTACCTTTCTTCCTTACAGGTTGAGGGGAGGGCGACTGTGGGGTTGCCTTACCTAATCACTTGAAATTAATTGTTATGTTCTTTCCAGGTGTATGAACACGCATGGTTATTCTATTTTGTAGTATGTTATATGAATTTTTTTTTTGTGTGGTGTAAATAAAATCCATTGTAAATTTCCGGCTGGATCAGTCACTTACTTCAACCTATATGTTGTCTGTAAGTGGTGTCTGTGGTGTTAAGTATTAAACCTTATCCCAGTCTTGGTAGCTAGAGGTAGTGAGGTTATCGCAAAACATTACGTCACTTAGTGGCAAGGGAGAGTCAATTTCGGTTCTCGACCCTTGACGCCAATAGCCTCATCTCCCACAGTCACTGTTATTTTCTTCTGAAATCTATCTTCTTAGTCTTTCTTTCCACTAGGGTCTAGTCTATTTAGGTAGGCAACCTCTAGTCTTAAATCCACTTCGTGACAAAGTGGGTGCTATCGTCCGGTGAATCATCTTTGTTACGTTCAATTCTGTGATCTTGACAAAGTGGCGGCGTTCGTCCGGTAGATCATCTTTGTTGGGATCAATTCTGTGATCGTGTCAAGATTCATAGATTGTTTCTATAGGAAAGTTCTGGAAAATAGATTCTTTATAATATCCCCTAGACTAGAGCTATATATATAAACTGATCCAGCTAATAGTTTTTTTTCCACAGGAAGTTTCTCCACAGGGTGCAGTCAGATTGTAGCTGTAGTTAGTTGATGACTAGAGGTAACTGATGGCTAACTGAATTTTTCTTAACAGGAAGGTAAATTCGGGTTTTTAGGTAGCTGCTTAATGAAAATTTTTTCAGGTAGTTCTTCAGATTGGTGCTAGTCTGAGTTCGGGTTTTGGGACATTGGTTACACAGGGAGTAGTGCCCAGAAGGTAACAGTAAATTTTTCGTGTTCCTTTTTTGTCATTTCCCCTCGTGGTGAGTTACTGCTGATTTGTCAGGTAAGATGGCTGAATTGGTCAAGCTACTTACTGCATGGAAGGACGCAGCTAAAAGCATGGGGATGAATGAGGCCGAGACTAGGGCTTACATTATGAGGGAACAGGACCGACAGCAGAGAGGAGAAAATTGGAAGCGGAGAAAGAAGAGAGGGCCCGACTGGCAGAGATGGACCTGCGTAAATTAAGGGCCCGATTGCAGAGATGGACCTGCGTAAATTGGAAGCGGAGAAAGAAGAGAAGGCCCGACAGGCAGAGGAGAGAAAGGCAGAAAGGGAGGCGAAGGAAAGGGCCACAGAAGCAGAGAGACAGCATGAACTTGCCCTGCGTTCACTGGAACTGCAGTACCGATCTTCGGAAGGCAGTTCGGCTAACGGAGATTCTCCCGGAGCAGGGGCGACAGACACCTCAGGAAACGGAGGGCCCCGGATGGCAGCCATGAATTTTCCAATGGACTCTTTCCCTAACGGGAATGAGAAAATTGACATATTCCTGGAAAAATTTGAACGAATGGCAAAAGCGTATGGGTTGGATGAGAGTTTGTGGTGCCTCAAATTATCTCAGTCGTTGAAAAACCAGGCCTACGACATCTATAGTAAGATGCTCAGTGATGAACAAAATAACTTTGAGGCCCTTCGTAACGCACTGTTACAACGCTTTCAGTGGACTCCCCGTAAGTGCCAAGCTATGTTCAGGGAGAGCAGGCCGGAGAAAGGAGAAAGTTTTCCCCATTTCGCAGAAAGGCTGAAGAATTATCTCACTCGTTGGAGAGAATTGTCGGGTCTAGCAAAAACTTTTGAAGGACTCGAAGAGCTTGTCATGTGCGAACAAGTGAAAGCACACATGTCTCCAGACTTGAGGAGGTATCTGGCGGAGCAGGGCGCCCAGCAGCTGGACCAGATCATTCTTTTTGCTGAAAGGTTCCAGACGGCACAGGCCGAAGTACTGGGCCAGAAACGAAAACACCCAGACCTGCCAGCACTGGACCAAGGAGCATCGGCATCGCAGTCGTTTTCGTCTTCTGCTCATCAGCAGCAGGGGCCGTCTCGCAAGGAGCCCCATCCCATTCATAACCTGCGGCCCCAACCGCATAACAGAGCACAGGCGACAACGTCTCATGAACCTGCTAGAAACAGGGGAGAAAACGACAGGTACTGTCGCAATTGCCGTACTACCTCTCACTGGACTTCTCGGTGTGTAAACAAACCACCCACTCACCATACAGCGTGTTTTAAGGGCGGTGAGAGTGAAAAAAGGGAACAATTGGGAACCTTTCAAATCAGAGAAGTGTTTCTCTAACAGTGGACCAGCAGTAGTGAATGGGACTGCTACCACTTGTTTATTTGACAGCGGGCTTACTTACCCGAGCATAGTCGCCCGACATCTGGTACAACCAGGCCAAATGACTAAGGAAAAGGTTGATATTGGTGGAGTTTTGAGGGGAGGGACCTCACAGCGTCTGCAGATAGCCAATATTAAGGTGGAGAGCAGGTTTGTGCGTGGCACAATCAAAGCTGCTGTAATGGAACAGCCAGCTTATGACTTCATTTTGGGGGCCCCATATATAGTTTTGGGAAACCCCCCAGCCCCGATCCTTGCTGGTGCAAGGGGGCCTACTACAGGCCAGAGAAGTGAAAAGGGAATGTCCCGGATTCACGGAGCCCCACGAGAGCTCAACCAGCCACGCCTTGAGATGGAGAGGTTAAATACCTCCAAGGTTAGTGGAATGGTTTTTGCAGAGGCGTATCCCTCTGACAGCCCTGTTAAGCCGAAGGGACAAACAGCGGCGACGCCTTTGATTTTGGAAATACCTTCGTTGTCATCGGGAATTAGGCCCCCGATGGTATTACCTCCTGAGAGCGAGGAACATACTGACAAGAGTGGTAGAACGTATGTACACGACCAGCGCAATCTTCATAGGGCAGAAGACAGCGAATCGAGCGAACATATGTTTCCAACCAGCCCTGGAGCCCCATCCGACCAGCACTTTACTCAGACGGAGGAGGACAGTGATCTGAGAAACCGTTTGCCTATAAACGGAGATGGGCCCCATCCCGCTGCTAGCTCGCTAACAGAAAGCGGCTCTTGCAAAGAGGCAAGAAGCAAAAACGTACCACCAAATGCGTTCTGCTTAGTAGGGGAAACGGATGTCGCTGAGGTCAGGCGCAACCCAGTGAGAACCCCTGGTGGGAGAGTAGAGAAAGGAGCAATCTCTACGCAACCTCTAGGCAAACGAGAGGGGAGTGAAGCGATCGGAGAATTTATGCTGGAAGCACCAGATAGTTCGCACCTTCATCGCCATATACCTGCGGTCTCAAACCCGCCGAGGTGCAGCAAGGTAGTCGCCATCGTCAGGCAGCCACAAAGCCAGTTGGTCAGGGCAGCCGACCAAGACAGTTTTTTTACGGACATAGCCAAGGAAGGTTCAGACCCACCATTGGATGGCACAGGTCCGAAGAAAGATCAACTCTTCCACCGGAGCATGGGAGTTGGTAGAAGAAGAAGAAGGAGGAAACGTAGAAGAAGAAAGTCGCAGGACAACCATGGGAGTTGTAGTCGCCAGGCGGAAATAACCAGTCGTGACCATGAGACTTCAGGACTGACAGTCAGATCTGTAGACTTGTATAGGGGCCAGTCTGGAAATACAAGATCACATTAAATTAGATCGTGTACCACGAACTTGAAGAGGGGGGTAATGTGAGAAGTTAATGTGATTGCATTTACAACAGGCCCCTAGTCTTTAAATTTTGCATTTATTTACGTTTTTTCAGGGAAGGATTACGGTGGGATTTTTTATCTTATTCGTTTTTTTTTATTTCTCTTTGTATAATAATAGAGTTTGGATTTTCTGTGTAGATTAAGAATTACGGTTTCTAGTAAAGATGGTAGTTTTAACTTTTAGACTGGCACCAGTGCGGGTTTTTCATTTAGTAATTCGTTCATGGAAGATTTTCCAGTGTAACATAATGGCAGAGCATTTTCGGTTCTTCTCAGTGAGCGCGCTATAATTTTTAGTAAGGGTGAAATCAGATGGGGGTAGAGGGGGAGTTTTAAGCGCGTGGAAACAGGTCAGCAACGGAAATTTTCCGCTTGACCGTAAGTTCTAAATTTAGAAATGACCGTGGGCGATTCCTGGCACGTTGGTTGGTTCATAGATCGACCCGCTTAAGAACAAAGCCTAGCTATGACTCACGCGTAGCGTGGTCTGGGGTAATAAATAAGCGGGGTTCCCTGGCAGAAGGCTGAGAATTTTTTGAACTTCTACGCCTTGGGAAGGAACTGCCACAGAGCCGACTGCTCTTTCGAGAGAAATTCGTGCTGGTAAATATGAAGTTAATTAAGCTTTAATAGTTTATAAGATTTTTGCAGAGTTGTTTCTAGGAGGTAAAGTTAATTCATAGAAGTAGAGCCATCAATGCTAAATCTTTTAAGTGAATATAACTGACAGCGCAATTAGGTAATTTGTGAAAAGGTAGTAGGGAATTTGATAGTTTCCTCAGAGTAGCTGTTTGTATAAATTGGAATATTACTGTTATTTGTCAGAAGACAGGGGATCTAATTTTTCCTGGATTTGTGATTTTAAATGGTGCAGCGTAAAACACGCTCGCGGAATTAAATTAATTTTAGTTCGTAACGGACATGCCATGAGTTCCCTCTTATCTAAATTATTATCAGAGTGCATTCATTCTTTTTATGAGATAATGAAAGCTTAAGGATGGTAGATGTTAAATACTATAATTTTGAGACACGATGCACGTAATTTCATTGTGATTTTCAAGGATTTGGAGAGGGGTACCTAAGCACGTGCTGCGTGTCCTTTTTTTTTTAGTGGGGTGAATCTGATAACGGAAGGAGAGGGGAGATAACTAGGCATGCATTGTAAAATAGGATTTCAGTTCCTTTAGAAATGTTAATGTCCATTGTTATCAGAATCGGGTGTAAATAATATTCCAGACACGTGGGTGTAGATTTCTCAATATTTGAGTTATAATATTAGCGAATAATACGCTAGGGTTTTGGTGTGTATTTAATTGTTCAAGTGTGTGTAAATTACCAGCGGACTAATTTGTGTAACGCTGTGGTAATAGAACGAGTGGCTTTAAATGTTAGAGCATGGGAAATTGTGTATTTTTCTCTGTGTGGGTAAAACCTACATTTTGAAGTCAGCAGTTACGGGTCTAGTTGGGATTTTTAATTAGTCCCTTATTTAATAGACATATGTTTATACTGATGAATTCATGGAGACGGGAGATTATTGTCTCGGGTGAAGTCTATTGTATTTTGGTAGCCAGGTAAACATATCGATCATTGTTAAATAAGTAGGGCCAGGAATTTACTGGCAACAGGTTCATTCAGTGGTTAGAATGTTGTGACGGGCTAACCTAAGCTGAGTCTGGAGATTAGAGTGTCGATAGGACAGTATTTGAGGGAAAGTGGGGGTAGGCATGTTTACTAATCGCTGAAGCGATACTAGAGCATGGGAGCTGTATGGAAGATTTGAAACTTAAGTGTTAGAGATTTGAAACTTAAGTGTTAGAGATTTGAAACTTAAGTGTTCGAGATTTGAAAACTTAAGTGGTCGAGATTTGAAAACTTGGGTGTTAAAGATTTGAAAACTTAGGTGTTAGAGATTTGCAAAAACTTAAGTGTTAGATATTTGAGACTTAAGTGGTTGAAGAGTTGGGATTTAAGTGTTGAAGAGTGAGAGTTAAGGGAGTTAAGTGTTAAGGATATGGGAAATTTGTTGTGCGATATATATTTGTTATTGTTTTGTCCACAGCAGATATTTTCCAGGCGTGGCAGCGAGGGCTACAGTAGTCCTACAGCTGGCTAGAAGTTCGCCGGTCTTCTCAGGAGAAGAAGAGTCGGCAGAGCCAGAAAAGAAAGTGGAGTGGTGACAAGGTGGTCACTGGTGCAAAAGTTTTGTACCCAAGAGAGAGCAGGGAGCTGGAAGCACAGACTTCTTCAGCAAGAACAGATGTTCTTACCAAAATTCGGAGCTAGTTACGCTCATGTTAAACACACACTGATCATAGGCGCAGGGCCTAAAAAGTGTCGTGAATTTCGGGCATAATAATCCCGACAGCCTTGAGCCCACGAGCAGGGTATCCGGGCTACTGCAAAGTAATAATTCGTCTATTTGGAAGCAGCAATAGACCACGTCCCGAGTTTAATTTACCAAGCAAGTCAGCAGCTACAACAGGCGGAGAAGAGGGGAAAGGGTTAACATCCCTCTTTACTGCACGAGATAGATAGAGAGAAGGAGAGTAGTGGAGGAGTCGTTTCTGTAGGAACTAGGAGTGTCAGACAGACACTGAACATAACAGTAGAACTCAGCAAGTCATCTGTAAGTTGTGTCGGAGATGATAAAAGGGTTCTGGTCGTGGACTTTGTGATAGTCAGAGAATATTTAGCCTAGAGTGGAGCAGCGGCGGAGGCACGTCATTTGTGTAGAAACACGTCTGCAGACAGACGGACAGTAGGAGTTAGGGGTGTGTTTACCCGATATCAGGTTGATTAGGAGAAAGACGGATCTGGTGTTCGAGATCCTCCTTCACATGTTGTTGTATTACTTACCTTTCTTCCTTACAGGTTGAGGGGAGGGCGACTGTGGGGTTGCCTTACCTAATCACTTGAAATTAATTGTTATGTTCTTTCCAGGTGTATGAACACGCATGGTTATTCTATTTTGTAGTATGTTATATGAATTTTTTTTTTGTGTGGTGTAAATAAAATCCATTGTAAATTTCCGGCTGGATCAGTCACTTACTTCAACCTATATGTTGTCTGTAAGTGGTGTCTGTGGTGTTAAGTATTAAACCTTATCCCAGTCTTGGTAGCTAGAGGTAGTGAGGTTATCGCAAAACATTACGTCACTTAGTGGCAAGGGAGAGTCAATTTCGGTTCTCGACCCTTGACGCCAATAGCCTCATCTCCCACAGTCACTGTTATTTTCTTCTGAAATCTATCTTCTTAGTCTTTCTTTCCACTAGGGTCTAGTCTATTTAGGTAGGCAACCTCTAGTCTTAAATCCACTTCGTGACACTCAGACCCATCAACAACCCACATTAGCTATCTTTTATGACATGCTTGGACCCATCAACAACCCACATTAGCTATCTTTTATGACATGCTCGGACCCATCAACAACCCACATTAGCTATCTTTTATGACATGCTCAGACCCATCAACAACCCACATTAGCTATCTTTTATGACATGCTCAGACCCATCAACAACCCACATTAGCTATCTTTTATGACATGCTCAGACCCATCAACAACCCACATTAGCTATCTTTTATGACATGCTCAGTCCCATCAACAACCCACATTAGCTATCTTTTATGACATGCTCAGTCCCATCAACAACCCACATTAGCTATCTTTTATGACATGCTCAGACCCATCAACAACCCACATTAGCTATCTTTTATGACATGCTCAGTCCCATCAACAACCCACATTAGCTATCTTTCATGATATGCTCGGACCCATCAATTACTCACATTAGCTTTTCTTTCATGACATGCTCGGACCCATCAACAATCCACATTTGCTATATTTCATGATATGCTCGGACCCATCAACAATCCACATTAACCATCTTTCATGATATGCTCAGACCCATCAACAACCCACATTAGCTATCTTTTATGACATGCTCAGACCCATCAATTACTCACATTAGCTTTTCTTTCATGACATGCTCGGACCCTTCAACAATCTACATTTGCTATATTTCATGATATGCTCGGACCCATCAACAATCCACATTAACCATCTTTCATGATATGCTCAGACCCATCAACAACCCACATTAGCTATCTTTTATGACATGCTCAGACCCATCAATTACTCACATTAGCTTTTCTTTCATGACATGCTCGGACCCATCAACAATCCACATTTGCTATATTTCATGATATGCTCGGACCCATCAACAATCCACATTAACCATCTTTCATGATATGCTCAGACCCATCAACAACCCACATTAGCTATCTTTCAAGATATATTCGGTCCTATCAACAACCCACATTAGCTATCTTTCATGATATGCTCAGACCCATCAACCCACATTAGCTATCTGTCATGACATGGTCGGACCCATCAACAACCCACATTAGCTATCTTTTATGACATGCTCAGACCCATCAACAACTCACATTAGCTTTCTTTCATGACATGCTCAGACCCATCAACAATCCACATTTGCTATATTTCATGATATGCTCGGACCCATCAACAATCCAATATAACTATCTTTCATGATATGCTCAGACCCATCAACAACCCACATTAGCTATCTTTCAAGATACAGGGTGGTCATAAAGTCTTTCCCTGATTTCAAAAATTAAAAAAAAAAAAAGTATTCTGTGCAGAGACACTTGGTGTGTTGGAAATTATTCCAGAACTAAAACAGTTTTTTAATGCTATTTGTAGATTTCAACATTTGTGATTTTCAACACTGTGCTTCGAGGGATTGCAAGTTCTCTTGAGGCACGATAGGTTGATTTCTGAGGACTCCGTTGAAACGCCGTGCTCACTGCGTCCATAGTTTTTTTACTCACACGAGGCCTACCTGCTCTGGGCATGTCACCGACGCTGCCAGTGTCCGTAAACTTTATATACCAAGCTTTGATGCTTTTAACATCTGGAGGATCTCGTAAAAATTTGAAATCAGGGAAAGACTTTATGACCACCCTGTATACTCGGTCCCATCAACAACCCACATTAGCTATCTTTCATGATATGCTCAGACCCATCAACAACCCACATTAGCTATCTTTCATGACATGGTCGGACCCATCAACAACCCACATTAGCTATCTTTCATGATATGCTCAGACCCATCAACAACCCACATAAGCTATCTTTCATGATATGCTCGGATCCATCAACAATCCACATTAACTATCTTTAATGACATGCTTGGACCCATCAACAATCCACATTAACTATCTTTAATGACATGCTCGCACCCATCAACAACCCACATTAGCTATCTTTCATGATATGCTCAGACCTTCAACAACCCACATTAGCAATCATTCATGATATGCTCGGACCCATCAACAACCCACATTAGCTATCTTTCATGATATGCTAGGACCCATGAACAACCCACATTAGCTATCTTTCATGATATGCTCAGACCTTCAACAACTCACATTAGCAATCATTCATGATATGCTCAGACCCATCAACAACCCACATTAGCTTTCTTTCATGATATGCTCAGACCCATCAACAACCCACATTAGCTTTCTTTCATGACATGCTCGGACCCATCAACAACCCACATTAGCTTTTTTTCATGACATGCTCGGATAGCAGGGGTTGTAAATTGTTGTAAAATAATCAACAGTTCAAAGTTAACACACATATCTTCATACCAATAAGGTCAAGGTCAATGTCCTGATTCTGGTCAGCCCAAGAATGCCACTCTGACAGTATAACATTATCCAAGGCATGGATTTGACCACTGAAAAAAATCATAATCAATACATTCCACATTTAATTTCACCTACTTGTTTATTATTTGTTATTGGTGTATCAAAATCTTGTGTATACATTGCAAAAATACAATTTCCATGTTTCAAAATCTTGTGTATACATTGCAAAAATACTACAGTGCAGACCGCTTAAGGCGATCTCGGATGTGGCGAATTTCTGTTGTGAAGAACAATTTGTTTATCCCCGGCAATTTTTCTTCTTTGTCTTTGTAAAAAATGTCCGGTTAAGCGGAATCCGTTTATCGCGAATTTTCGGATATGCCGAACGATTAAACGTGTCCCGACTATATAATTTGATCTGCTTAAGACGAACTTTTTTCAAATACAGTACCTGGACATTTGTACAACTTTTCGGCTATTTACGGAAATTGCGCGCTTCATCGGCGTTAGAATTTGAGTTATTTCCCCTCTAAAAATGGCTGGAAAGTTAAAATCCATATCTTTGAAAAGAAAGATTGAGCTATTACAAGAAGTGGAAAATAGTGGCAAAAAGAAAATGGAAATAGCAAAGGAATTCGACATTCCAAAATCAACGCTTTCAGGAATCATAAAAAATAAGGATCGGTACAGAAAAATGTTTTATGGTGGACAAGTTGATTGTCACAGAATGAAAAACCGAAAAGCGGCGTGTGATGTTGTTGACACGGCACTCCTAAAATGGTTCACCATGGCGAGATCAGCAAATGTTCCTGTAAATGGACCTATATTAACTGCAAAGGCAGAAGAGTTAGCACTTCTGGAAGGTCGGACTGGCTGGAAATGTAGTCCTGGCTGGTTGGGTCGTTTTAAAAAACGGCACTTCATTACTTAGGCCTACAAAGCTTTGTGTGGGGAAAGGCATTCTGTTAATGAAACGACTACCGAGTCATGGACGGAGGAGGTGCTAAAACCAGCCATGAGTAGGTATAATTCCGCTGATGTGTTTAATGCTGATGAAACTGGATTGTTTTGAAGATTGCTGCCTGACAAGACTTTTTCCTTCAGAAATGAAAAGTGTCATGGGGGGAAAAAATCGAAAGAAAGAATCACAGCTGTTGTGTGTACAAATATGGATGGTTCAGAAAAATTGCCATTACTTGTAATCGGTAAATTCAAAAATCCACGCTGTTTTAAAGGTTTGAAAAAATTGTGTGTTGATTATGCAGCTAATTCAAAAGCCTGGATGACATCAGACATTTTCACCAAGTGGCTACATGCATTTGATCATTCTATGGAACGTCAACATCGCAAAGTTCTTTTGGTGCTTGACAACTGTTCAGCCCACCTAAATGTTCAAAATCTAAAAGCAACAGAACTTTTATTTTTACCACCAAATGCGACATCCAAACTTCAGCCTTGTGACCAAGGTATTATTCAAAATCTGAAGGTTCATTATAGGTCAGCAATGTTGTCCAAACTTGTAGGTCACATTGATGCAGACTTGGTTGCTGAAGACTTCAAGATAACCCTTCTGGACGCTATTGTTATGTTGAAATCTGCATGGGGTAAAGTGTTGCCTGTGACTATTGCAAACTGTTTTCGAAAAGCAGGCTTTAAAGTTGGAGATGATACAGATGATGAAAACACGGTTGTATCAAATACTTGTAATGGCAGTATTATAATTGAAACTTCTGTGGAACCTTTGCTTCATGGACTATATCAGGAACTGAACATTTCAGCAGAAGATTTTGTCAACATTGACAAAGGTATTGTTACTACATGTAGTGCTAGCCTTGCCAGTGCTGATATTCTAGGGATGTGTATGCCAACAGTTTCATCTTCTGTCCTTTCCAGTCCTGACCTAGATGGAGATGATGATGATGACTGTGGGTTGCCAGTGCAAACTGTTTCACAAATGGAAGTTTCAAATTGCATGGATAAAATTAACATGCATATAATGCAGGCTGGATGCCAAGATGATTTAATTTCTCATTTCTTTGGATTTAAAGAGGCCATAGAAAGACATTTTATTAACTCAGGTACCAAGGCACAGAGGAAAATTACAGACTTTTCATTTAAGAGTGCTTTATCATTTAAGAGTTTACAAATTCTAGAGATAATGATGACTGTGGGTTAACGGTACAAACTATTTCACAGTTGGAAGTTTCAAATTGCATAGATAAAACTAACATGTATATAATGCAGGCTGGATGCCAAGATGATTTAATTTATCATTTCTTTGAATTTAAGGATGTCATGGAAAGACATTTTTATTCATTCAAGTACGGGTACTAAGATACAGAGGAAAATTGCAGCTTTTTCTTTTCAAAGTGTAAAAAGTGCTGTTATTATCTAGATATCTGTGCCAACTTTATATATTAACACTTTTGGTGATTTACATATTTTCTGTGTCATACATCTGTCGTATTCAACGCTAATTCATTATTGCATTGTACGTTGCAAATGCATTACCATATGCTTGAACTCTTATCTGATAAGAGGAATTTCTGATAAGAAGAACTATTTCTTGGGTCCCTGGTGAGTTCTCCTTATCAGGTCTGCACTGTATTTCCATGTTTCAAAATCTCCATTTTATGTTACAATTTAAAAAAAAAAAAAAAAAACTTCTACATTACAGAAATGTCATTTGATATTGCAAAAGTCTCTTGTATTACTAAAATCTCACCCCATGCTAATGAAATCTCATTCATATTACTAAAATTTCCAGTAATTTCATCTCATGTTACCTGACTCTCATCTAAATTATTCAAATCTCATCTCATGTTACCTGACTCTCATCTAAATTATTCAAATCTCATCTCATGTTACCTGACTCTCATCTAAATTATTCAAATCTCATCTCATGTTACCTGACTCTCATCTAAATTATTCAAATCTCATCTCATGTTACCTGACTCTCATCTAAATTATTCAAATCTCATCTCATGTCAAATAAATTGAGATAGCACGGGATAATGACTAACTTACTTATGAAGGTACCAACTTGCCACTCAATTTTCTGTCCCACCAGTCTGAATTCACATATTCCATTCACTAAATTTTCTGTCCCAACAGTCTGAACTCACATATTCCATTCACTCAATTGTATGTCCCAACAGTCTGAACTCACATATTCCATTCACTCACTTTTCTGTCCCAACAGTCTTAATTCATATATTCCATTCACTAAATTTTCTGTCCCAACAGTCTGAACTCACATATTCCATTCAATCAATTTTCTGTCCCAACAGTCTGAACTCACATATTCCATTCACTAAATTTTCAGCCTCAACAGTTTAAACTCACATATTCCACTCACTCACTTTCCTTCCCACAGTCTGAACTCATACATTCCATTCACTCAATTTTCTGTCGAGTCTGACCTCTCACTTTCTACTCATTCAATCCTCTTGTTCATATATGTAGATTTGTATGTTTGAAAACTCACTTTTGGTTGAGATATTCCATGAAGCAGTGTCTGGTGCTGTAAATTGACCTCTCCATCAACTTGAGACCATGGTGGTTCTATTTAGAATGAGCAGGTAA
The DNA here is from genome assembly GCA_024509875.1 of Oreohelix idahoensis. Taxonomy (NCBI): domain Eukaryota; kingdom Metazoa; phylum Mollusca; class Gastropoda; order Stylommatophora; family Oreohelicidae; genus Oreohelix; species Oreohelix idahoensis. The sequence continues at coordinate 15,415 of JAMPIV010008643.1, forward strand.
AAATGTAATACCAGAGAGAAGAGGTATCACACATAGTAACAAAAACAGAGAATAAATAACATAGAGAGACAGACGTTGTTGCTGAACTAGGGGCTGTTGAGCATGTCAAGGGCTGTTGAGCATGTCAATCTTCAGCAACCAATGCCAGGTTGATTTTCCTTAGCTTTACTTACAGCGTAGATCTAGGGTTTTCCTGTGGTTTTTCCGTCATTCCCCAACGTGCTGTCATGAACTCCATTTTCTTTCCCTGGTTCAGCGTGTATTAAAAAAAATCCTTATATCTGGTTTTAACCTAGCACAGAGAAAGAGCTACGAGCAGTATACTATTTATTCCCCACCATCTATGAGACAGATGAAGAGATATAATAACACATGGAGACAGTTGAAGAGATATGATAACACATGAAGACTGTTGGCAACAGAAGAAATGGAGACCGTGGAGGGGAGGGAACAATGCACGGAAACAGTTCAGACAAACATGATAGTGCATGGAGAGAGATGTATACAGATGAAGGAAGGAATTAACACACAGAGACAGCTGAGGAGAGTAGCTAACACAAGAAAACAAATGAGAGAAAATAATAGTAACAGCTGGATAGAGGAGATAAACATACAGAAATAGTTGAGAAAGAAAAATGCAACGGAGACAATTAAGTAGAGGCAATAAAACACGGAGATAGCTGACGACAGGAGATAAAACATGAAAAAAATTGGAGATAATACATGAGGAACAAATTAATTGTGTAAAGAGCTTGCTGGAGAGGAGATAAGACATGAGGAACAAATTAATTGTGTAAAAGAGGTGCTGAAAGAGTAGATAAAACATGAAGATATACAGAACATATCAACTATGTTAAAAAGATGCTACAAACACCAACATTGCAAAAGTACTTTATAAAGTTACTGTGATGCAGACTTCCTGCCAGGGAACCAAATACATTGGTAGCCACAAACTTCTATGGAGTAACAAAACAGTGAAATGTAATTCTTGTTCTCAATTTTTTGCTTGTCTAGAATCAGAAAGACACTGTTTGCACCTTTATTCAGCATATCAATGTGTGGTCTCCAACTTGTGTTAAGGAAGAATGTGGATATAAGAGAAAACATCTAGTCTGTGTAAATGAAGAATGCAGACATAAGAGAAAACCTAGAGCCTGACCTTGAGAGCTTGATGGTTCTCTAACAAGGACAAGGTCACAAGAAATTCAAAGGCACAACTCCATCTCTTTGTATCTTTATACAACAAATCCTGAAAAAAAAAAAAATTATATACATGTATATTAGGGTGACCATATTATTTTTTTTTTAAGAACGAGGACATTTTCTGACTTAAAAAGGGGACACTTTTAAGAAATAGAGTGTAATATAATACATTAAAATACAAAACACACATTGTAATATAATGCGAATCTTCACATGTATGATATCCTGTAAATAAACATGGCTGCAAACTGAACACGCTTTTACTGGTGCCTTCTGAAACATGTGTGTGCTTGTGTAGATGACGAGATAATGCTTATATACATACATCATAACATTACATGGTGGCAGCGGCCGATACCGGACTGACGCAAAACAGCTACACGATAACACGTGAGTACAGTTTGTTCGGCTAAATTTCGTCATTGAGGTCAACCATGGAGACGAAACACTATCGCAGCGCACCGCAAATGCGATTTGCTGGTCGAGATGATAAGAGTGAAACTTTCTTATTATGGCGCCAACGCATAGATCTATATTCCAAGACCACTGGTCTGGAAGGACAAACCTTAACTCCATATATCCTAGAAGCATTGGACGATGAAGGTTTGAAAATTTACAACAGTTTTGCTACCGCCATGCCGGTCGAGTCGGCAACAGACCCCGCAGCCATATTGGACGAATTTGAAAAACGTCTGATCATAAAGCACACAAACTTTAGAGCGGCAAGATTAGAACTCCACCACCTGCAACAGAAACCTGGTGAAAGTCTAGATGATTTCTTCACTCGCATCAAGGAGAAAACAAGTGTATGTAAAAGAAGAAGAAACAGAGCGAATTATTGAACAGATCCTTCTTAGCACACCAATGCCAGAGTTCCAGAAATGGCTACTGAACCAGAGTGGTACACTAACTTTACAACAACTTTTGGATGAAGGCAGGAAACAGAGGCACAAGCACTAAACATTAAACAAATTCAGCAAGGTACAGTAACAGCCCAGGTGGATGCAGTAAAAAGCTATAAACATAAACACAACAAAGCAACTGGTACTAAGCAACAAGGAAAACACAACACAAGCAGAGGTGCTGTGTGTAAATGTTGTGGCCTAAACCACATACAAAACCACTGTCCAGCTAAAGACTCTACATGTCATTATTGCAGAAAGAGGGGCCACTGGATAAAATTTTGTTTCAAGAGGAAACAAGACAGTGCTCAACACAACCTTCACAGCAGAGAGTCATCAAAACAAACACACTCTATGATGACTGAGGACCTTGACTCCAGTGAAGAAAGTGATCCTTCCACTTTTGATACTGTGAAGATACTAACTTTCAGTAATGAACCAAAGAGAACGCAGGCTTTCTGCAAGGTACAATTCCGAATACCAGGAATTAAAATGCACAAAGAAAGATATATTCGGTTCAAGATAGACACAGGTGCCCAAGGTAACACTCTACCCTTAAGAATATTCAGACAGATCATGCCTGACAAGGTGGATGAGCAAGGATTTCCCACAAAGGATGTAAAAAGTAGGAGTGGCAGGACAAAGCTAAGAGCTTACAATGGAACAAGTATAGACTGTTTTGGAGCAGTAACACTTGAATGTTCATACAGAGGCTCCGAATGGACATCGTCAACATTTTACTTGGTAGATGTTGAAGGACCTGCAATTTTGGGTTTACCAATGTGCGAAAACTGATGCTCTCAACAGACTACCAAACCCCAACAAAACAGCAGATCTTACCCCAAACATCAAAGTTGATTTTGTCAAGTTTAGCGATAATCGGCTTGAACACATCAGAGAAGACACAATGAGAGATCCTATCCTTAACTCTCTCAAAGAACTGATATACCATGGATGGCCAAGCTCTATCAGGGAAGTTCCAACACACATCCGTCCATACTACTCTATGAGGGACGAGTTAAGCATCGAAGATGGTCTGATCCTTAAAGGAGATCGCATTGTTGTACCAGAAACACAACGTGATATCATTCTTAAACAGCTCCATAATAGTCACCTTGGTATTGTGAAGACACAACTGAGAGCAAAGAAAGATGTTTACTGGCCACAGATAAACAAGGACATAGAAACACTATGTAAAAACTGTTCAATTTGCCAAGAACATGCCAATAGGCAGTGCAGAGAACCTCTCATACCATCAGACATACCATCGAGCCCTTGGAGCATTATAGGAACTGATATTCTCTCCATCGACAATAATGACTATCTTATTATTGCTGATTACTACAGCAAATTTCCCATCATTGAGAAACTTCCACAACCCTCACCATCAGCTGTTATTGCAGACATTACAAAGAAGTATTGCAGCATATTTGGCATCCCAGATGAAATTAGATCAGACAACGGTCCACATTTCTCAGGTCAAGCATACAGAAACTTCACTAAGGACTGGAAGATCAAACACACAACATCATCACCTAGATACCCTAAATCCAATGGTTTCATTGAGAGACAGATACAAACTATCAAGTCAATCATGAAGAAAACAAGAACAGAGGATGTACACCTAGCACTCTTGAGATGGAGAACAACACCGGTAGACAGTAAGATCGACAGTCCAGCAGAACTTATGTTTGATAGAAGAATTAAAGACCTTCTACCATCTAAGATCCACTTCCGTCCACAACATAGAGACAGCACATATGATCAACTTCAGCATCGTCAGCAAGTTCAGAAATCCAACTATGACAAATGTGCTAAAGACTTACCACCATTAGATCCTGGTCAGCATGTGACTACCTACAACCACGACAATGACACATGGTCAAAAGCAACAATCATTTCCAGAAACCCTGAACCCAGGAGCTATACCTTAAGACCAGACAGCAGCAACAACCTCCTGAGGCGAAACAGAGTGGACATAAGAGAAATCCCACAGAATACAACAGAGCAGAGAATTCCCATGCTTTCAACAGACAATGCAGTAACTGCAGACCTTGGTGCCCCACAAAACCAACAAGCGCCAAGGCCGAAATCACAACCAACTCAAGCTAAACCAGGGACTTCCGCAGAACCACCAGCACTTTACACCACTCGTTCTGGCCGTACAGTGACACCTCCCAGCCGATACAGACAGTGACATATATACTCACACTGAGCATTACACATACTTATCCTTTCTCACATGAAACATTTCGTTGGAAATGTTTGCACACATTTTTTTTTCAAAAAAGGGGGGATGTAATATAATACATTAAAATACGAAACACACATTGTAATATAATGCGAATCTTCACACGTACAATATCCTGTAAATAAACATGGCTGCAAACTGAACACGCTTTTACTGGTGCCTTCTGAAACATGTGTGTGCTTGTGTAGATGACGAGATAATGCTTATATACATACATCATAACATTACATAGAGGACACATTGATTCCACTAATTTAATACATTTATGTAAAGAATCATGATAAAATATATAGAAATACTTCAACGAAATAAAAAAATTTTGTTTTAAATCTTCATAAAATGCATGTTTTAATAATTTTTCCACGAAGCATTATTTTTCCAACATCACTAAATATTCAGTCTTTAACATTGTACTTTTCACTTGACATTATTTTTCTCAGTAAGTCTGAATTTCCAACTAAATACTCATGCAACTCTGTACATGAAACATTCTTATAATTATACTGAACTTGTAATATTCCTTGTTAGATTCAGAAAATGAGCTCAGATGCATTCCATATGTTATTAATTCAGGCAATAAATTTATAACTGTTAAAATTGCAAACTGTATTAATAAAAAATTGAATGATTATGATAATATGCACATGGAACTGTTTACCAATAAGATATATTATTTTCTGTTAACTAAAAATGAAAGAATGGATTCATACTGAAAATAATTCATTTGTTATCACACTAAACCAGTAATTAAAAAAAGGAATATCTTGACCAATCTGGCCCCCGGTTTACTATTCTTTGTTTAAGCGGCATAAATACAAACTTTTTTATTTGACCTCTTTTATATTTAATTCATTTAGTCTTTAACCATGGACTAAATGAATTAAGTATGATGAATAGAATTTGAACAAATGTACACTACTTATACAATGTATAATAAACCGGGGCCCTGAATTGTAAAGATATTATAATTGTACATATTTCTATTACTAAACAACAATGATTGAGTTTGATAATTGCACTGTGTTAAGAAGAAATATAAAATCTTGTTAATATTTATTATAGTATTACTTACTCAGTGAACAACAAATCGATTTTTTTTCCGTATGAAATAAATCTTTCTTTTTCCTTCTTTTTCTAATTTTGTTTAAAAGCCGGACAAATCGCAATTTTTAAAAAAGCCGGCTGGACACTAAATTTTGATGTAACAAGCCAGCCAAATCCGGATGTATGGTCACCCTAATATTCATATATGTGCACACACACTCGAATATAGATCAATCAGACTATAAATCGACCCCTAGACCTTTGGACTTAAAAACCTTCAAAAATGAATGACCCGATTATAAGTCAAAGTTTAGAAAACAGATGCAAGAAATTTCTATATTTCTGGCATGTTGCGATATTTTTCACTCATTTTCAATTAAACTGCGCAAATTCGAATTGATCCTCGAGTAACGACGTAACCATTTTACGGCTGAGTTAAAACCCATTCATTTATTTCTTCTTTAAGGGCCATAAACGATGTAAATGTTCCCTATCCTTGCTCACTTAGTTTTTGACATTTCTTGCAATGATTCTTTTACTTTATGCCAGTAGCGAAGAAGTTTTTCGTTGATTCTGAATTCCCGCATTGCATCGGAATTGTCATCTCTTCTTTGATCCTTAGCCCCCAACTGTCAAGGCAGTCAGTTACCATCACGCCTGGTGGCACCTTGTAGGGCAGCACAAACTGCTTCCACGGTCGTCAGCCATCCTTTATGCAGTGCCCCAGCTCTTGTTCATTCTTTGCATCTCGGCCTCCACAGTTCTCCGCCAAGTTGTTTTTGGTCAGCCTCTCTTTCGCTTTCCTTCAGGAGTCCATAGCATAGCTGTTCTTGTGATGGCATCAGGGTCTCTTCTGAGGACGTGGCCAACCCAACTCCAGTGTCTGCCAGCTATGATGGTGCGCATGTCCTCTTGGTTGCTCCGAGTAAGCAGTTCTTGGTTGGTGGTGGTATTCAGCCAAAAGATTCGGAGAATTTTGCTTAGGCATATTGTATGTAAAGAGGACAATTTCGACATTTCCTTCTCTGTTACTCTCCAGCATTCTGCACCACAGAGAAGCACAGAAAGTACACAGCTCTCATATAATGTTAATTTGGTGTTTGTGTTGTACTGAGAGAACTTTCAGAGGTTGTTTAGACTTGCAAAGGCTGTTCTCGCTTTATTCATTCTGTTGTTCATGTCTTTGCTTGTTCTGCCATCTTCTGTTACTATGCTTCCTAGGTATGTGAAGGTGTATGTCTGTTTCAGCTTCTAGTTTCTTATTGTTATGGGCTCAGGATTGCCCACATTGAGTGTCATGACCTCTGTCTTCATTAGATTGATGTTCAGACTCACCTGCTGGCTATCTTTATTCAGTCTGTCTATTTTTTCTTGGATATGTTGATGTGAATGTGCGAGTTGCGCAATGTCATCTGCATATATTCCAGATCTTCCAGTGTAGACAACGTTGTCCATCTAATTCCTTTTGGACTGTCCTCTGTTGTCTGGTGCATCACCTACTCTATGACTGTCAAAAATAAAGTGGTTGATAAGGGGCATCCCTGTCATACTCCTATCTTCACTTCAAAAGTTAGGTTGCTCTGTCTAACACTACATGTAAAGTTAGCATAGAGGCTTTTTATGATCGAAACAGTGCAGCTGGGAATTCCATAAGCCCTCAGTATTTTCCATAGGCTGTCCCTGTGTATGATGTCAAAAGTCTTTTCAAAATCAACAAAGTTAATGTATAGCTGTCTCTCCCATGAGCATTGCTCTATAATGTTCCCGAGTGTGAATATATGATCTGCACATCTTCTGTTCTTTCTGAATCCTGCTTGCTCTTTCCTCAGTTTATGGTCTACTGCTTTTGAAATTCTCTGGATAATTATCCCGCCTAGTATTTAACTGGGAACTGAGAGGAGAGTAATTCCTCTACAGTTGTTGCAGTTCGCAAGGTCGCCCTTCTTGGGCACTTTGACAGTTATTCCTTCATTCCACTCCACTGGTGTTGTCTCTGTTTTCCAGACTTGTGCTAATAGTGGTTCTAATAATGATGCTACTACTTCAGGGTCTATCTTAAACAACTCAGCATTTAAACCAGGAGCTTTTCCATTCTTTAACCCTTTGACCTTCTTCTTCTTCTTCTTGCGATCATATCTTTGATGTTTACACCATCAGACGAGTTCTCATTATGAATTCGACCGTTGTCTGAAGTTCCTCTTTAGCTTCATATAGCTTTTGAGTCATTGGGCCAGTATATCTTTCTTAACTGGTCGTACACAGGACAATCCTATAGAACATGCTCAGCAGTTTGTTCATTTAATCCACATGTGCACAGTGGTGAAGCAGACAATCGTAGCTTGTGCATGTGTTTATTCAGTTTGTTATGCCCTGTCATGAGGCGAAAAATGGTGATCTGTCCCTGCCGGTCAAGAGAGTGGTAGTCGTCGTTGGGTTGATTCTGTTCTCTTCTGATAGTCTGGATAGCTCTCTTTTTCTCAGTGTATGTGACTTCATTATCTTCTTGTTCACATTCTCCTCCCTTTTTTGCAAGTTTATCTGCCTTTTCATTTCCGGGTACACCACAATGAGATGGTACCCACTGAAGTATGGCAAACCGGACTTCTTGTGTAGACATTTCTAAACAACAGCGAACGAGAAGAAGAAGAAGAAGAAGAAGACTGAAGTATGGTTCTCTTTTTGGCAGCTACCTTGTTTAGTTCATTTCTCAGATGCGGGAGTTTACCAACCTTGAGAGCTTGCAGTACAGACAGTGCATCTGTGAGGATGACTACCTGGTGGCAGTCAGAGTTGGTGTTATAAATCATATTTGCAGCTTGCTCTAGAGCTTGAACCTCAGCTGTATAGTTGGAACAGAATTTACCAGTGGGAAGGTGCCTAGACTCATAGTGGTTGTCAGGATATGAGATAAAGATACCGGCACCTCCATTCCTAACAGCATTTCTTGCTGATCCATCTGTAACCCTTTTACCATGTTTTGGAGAATGACATAGGATTTGAGTTATATTTCGACCTCATTTCTGAACAAAACGTGCACACGTTAGAAACCAGGAGAAACACCCCCTGGCCCTGATTTACACATTAACAGCTGGATGACACAAGAATTATGAATGTAGTGAGGGATTTCAACATCAGCATACAGAACACTGAGGTGCCAGAAGACTACCTACATAGTTACCTACGGCCTCTTCCTAAACCTGGTAAGGATCCCACACTGCTCAGCAGCTATCAAATCATCACACTGTAGAATATCTATGGTAAACCACTTGAAAAGATAGTTGCAAGACAAGTAATGAGCCACCTGAAAAATGCACACATCCTTCCTGATACCCTGGGTAGCTATAGGCCCATGAAAGATATATGGGGAAACGTAGGAAAATTTACGTATGATGTGTAAACGAGAAACGGTTGCTTAGTAATTGACCTAGAGTATGTTTATAACAGTGTGAACTTTGAAACGTTAATGAACTGTGTAATGGCTTGAGATTTTAACCCTTGGCTAACAAGATGGATAGCAGTTGCCTTAACTGAGAGATCAGTTGAATTTAGCTTGGGAGCATGAACATCAGAACCAATGTGCATCTGCCCAGGACTACTCCAGGGTTCTCCACTATCACTGGTGCTGTTTAACATCTGCACCACAAAAGTAGCTACCATACAGCCAACTGGGCTGGGACGACCACTGACTTTTACAGATGACATACTCATTTGCAGAACTGGTTCTGACCGGTAAGAAATGGTCAATAATAGCATACACGGGACATTACATGAGGTGGTTAAATGGTGCAACAAAGCCTGTGTGCAGTGGTACTCCTTGAACAACTCCATATTGAAAGCAGATCTTCCAGATATTACTCTCAGTGGACAGAAAATTGAAAGGCAAGACAAGCTGAAATACCTCAGAATAACATTTGATCGCAGGTTATCATACAAGTATCATGTTGATCTAATGATATAGAAATGCAACAAAGGTCTGGCAGTTCTTAAAAAAATGACAGCAGCGCACATGGAACAGAGACTACTGTTTCTCCTCTATCATGAGCTAGTCATGTCAGTCATCGAATATGGTCTGAGAATACTCAAGCTTGACAATATCACAATGTGAACTACTGGAACGCAAGGAATGTGTGTAGTCTTGGGCTGTACGCGAGATATCCCCATCATGATGATGTGGTACATGCTTGGATTACTGTCGATTAGATCCAGTAATGTTTCCAAAAAAAAAAAAAAAAAAGTTGGTTTTCAAAACATGAGCTAAAATTACCCCTTAAATAAAGAAGTTCTAAAAACTATAAATAAAATGAGAATTTATGAAAGAGATCAAAATCAGACAAATAAAATATTTTGGTCACATGAGGAAATACTGCTAAAAGCTGCAATAAGTTAAAATAGGGCAAATGGACAAAAGTTTTTCATGAGAGATGGAAGGAAATATCATGAGTTGGACAGAAAATAGTCTACAAGAATGTGCTTAAAACAGAATGAAACAAAATTCCTAGAGTTATATTACAGATGACCTTTGATAAGGAGATGGCACATGACCTGATATGAAGTGAACCACTTGCAGTGAAGCTGAGTACTGAAAAATGAAAGTATCAACTTACCAAAGCATGTATCCCAAAGTATCAACTTACCAAAGCATTGTATCCCAAAGTATCAACTTACCAAAGCATTTTATCCCAAAGTATCAACTTACCAAAGCATTGTATCCCAAAGTATCAACTTACCAAAGCATTTTATCCCAAAGTATCAACTTACCAAAGCATTGTATCCCAAAGTATCAACTTACCAAAGCATTGTATCCCATGACATTTGTCCATTTAGAAACTGGTTCTGCTAACACCTGTTAACACAAGTAACAAAAAACAAACAAATACAGTATTAAAATCTGCTAACACCTGTTAATACAAGTAACAAAAAACAAAACAAATACAGTATTAAAATTTGTTATCGCCTGTTAGCACAAGTAAACAAACAAAACAAATACAGTATTAAAATCTGCTAACACCTGTTAACACAAGTAACAAAAAACAAACAAATACAGTATTAAAATCTGCTAACATCTGTTAACACAAGTAACAAAAAACAAACAAATACAGTATTAAAATCTGCTAACACCTGTTAACACAAGTAACAAAAAAAAATAAAAAAAATTCAGTATTAAAATCTGATAACGCCTTTTAACACAAGTAACAAAAAACAAACAAATACAGTATTAAAATCTGATAACGCCTGTTAACACAAGTAACAAAAAAAAAACATGTACAGTATTAAAATAATTAAGTTACATCTTATAATGTTCTGTTATATTCCACAGTGATAGATCTACAACACTACATATATTTGTATTTCTAACAAATTAAATTCTGCCATATACAAAATGAAATGGAAACCAAAAAATTGACAGATCACAGGACTGGACACTAACATGAATGGGATAAAGAAGACATGTAAAGACCTGGCACAGGACAGGCGGGCCCGCCTGGCACGAGTTTGTTGATGACCCCGTGCTACATGGAGAACAGAAATGTACCGATGACTTGAACAAACACAGCATTAACCTAGGGTGACCATATGTCCGGATTTGTCCGGCATTTCACATCAAAATTTAGTGTCCAGCCGGCTTTTTTTTAAAAAGTGAGATTTATCCGGCTTTTTAACAAAATTAGAAAAAGAAGAAGAAATTGATTTTTTTTTTTTGACATGTTTTTTCTAGAAAAAATAGAAATTTGGTAAAATCTGGCCATGTTGACATCCGTTCAGATTTGAAAGAAGGCATCCGTCATCATTTATTCTACGTTGAACTTTGATACAACTACCCTCAATCTACATCAATCATCAACTACCCACAATCTACATCAATCATCAACTACCCTCAATCTACATCAATCAATTGAAATTTTAGTTTTATTCTTGTTGTTCATTGAGTAAGTAATACTATAACAAATTTTAACACAATTTTTACATTTCTTGTCAACGCAATGCAATTATCAAATTCAATCATTATTATTTAGTAGTAGTATTTTAAACAATTATAATATCTTTACAATTCAGGGCCCCGGTTTATTATACGTTGTATAAGCAGCGTACATTTGTTCAAATTCAATTCTTAATTCATTTAGTCCATGGTTAAAGACTAAATGAATTAAATATAAAAAGGATGAAATAGAAAAAGTTACTATTTATGCTGCTGTAACAAAGAATAGCAAACGGGGCCCTGTATGTAAAATATTCTTGTTATTACTGGTTTAGTGTGATAACAAATTAATTATTTTCAGTATGAATCCATTCTTTCATTTTTACTTTACAGAAAATAATATAGCTTATTGGTAAACAGTGCCACATACATATTATCGTAATCATTCAGTTTTTTGTATTTATACAGTTTGTAATTTTACCTGTTATAAATTTATTGCCTGAATTAATAACATATGGAATGCGTCTGAGCTCAGTTTCTGCATCCAACAATTATTTCAAAGGCATAAAAACTGGGGGCCAACTGTGCTAATCTTTGTCTTTTGTTATTCCTTTTTAGTCATTGTATGTGGGCTAAAATAATTGGTAGCTTTTCATATACTTCCATGTAATATTTTGAAATTTAATTACTTTTTATTTCATTAGTGTTCACATATCCAGAATGCCGAAACGGAAGTGTACGTTTACAGATGAAATGAAAATAAAATGTCCAACATGCAATCAAAAGGTTTTTTGAAAATGAGATGACTGAATTATATCTTCTGCAAGTTTATTCTCTAACGGGTATTTTCCTCACCAACATAGACAAAATAGAAAGAGAGTGCAACTCTGTTGTGGAAGTTTTTAACTATGTTAAAAATGTAATAGATATTTTAAAGCTTAAGATGAGTGAAGAGTTCGTGCCCATGAAAGTACAATCTTTGCTTGAAGAAAAGCAAAAAGAAGGATTATCATGTGATACATTTTTAGCGGAAAACAAAAGTCTCTATGGCAACTGTATCAAATACCTTGAGGAAAGGTAAAACCTTTAGAGGTGTTTAATTGTTTTGGCTGTATGACATTATTAAAGTTCCAACATGGAATAATGTTATGGCCTCCATCAAGTATTTAATGAGCGAGGACATGAAAATCGATGACATAAAATGCTTTGATCAAATGAACAATCTGATCAATTTTGCCCAATCAAATCTGAAAGATAATACTTTTATTGAATTATTGGCACAAGAAAAGTGGACCAAATTCTTCGAACAATCCAGAAATGTAGAGCTACATTCTCAACTACTGCTAATTGCACAATATGTTTTGCTGTTCCAGGACATAATGCTAATACTGAGAGGCTTTTTTTGTTAATGGAAAGTCAGTGGACAAAGGACAGAAATCGATTCACTGTTGAATGTATTAAAGGAATATTATAAGTTCAGTACAATTATAAGAATGTTTCTTGTCCACAGTTCTATGAATATTTTAGTTGGAAAGTCAGACTTAACTGAGAAAAATAATGTCAAGTAACAAGTACAGTGCTAAAGACTGAAAATTTAGTGATGTTGTAAAAAAAAAAAAATGCTTTGATGGAAACATTATTAAAACAAGCATTTTATCAAGATTAAAATTTATTTTTTTTAATTTCGTTGAAATATTTCTATATATTTTATCATGATGTTTTACATAAATGCATTCAATTAGTGAAATGTGTCCTCCGTTTCTTACAAAGTGTCCTCCCATTTTAGTAAAATAAAAAAAATCAGAAAATGTCCTCCTTTTCAGAAAAAAAATATGGTCACCCTAACTAACCAATGACGTGAACAAACACAGCACTAACGGAGAAATGAACAAACACAGCACTAACGGAGAAATGAACAAACACAGCACTAACCGATGATATGAACAAACACAGCACTAACCGACGACATGAACACAGACATCACTAACTGATGATGTCAACAAAGACAGCTCTAACCGACGACGTGAACAAACACAGCACTAACTGATGACGTGAACAAACACAGCACTAACTGACAACGTGAACAAACACAGCACTAACTGATGACGTGAACAAACACAGCACTAACTGACGACGTGAACAAACACAGCACTAACTGATGACGTGAACAAACACAGCACTAACTGATGACGTGAACAAACACAGCACTAACTGACGACGTGAACAAACACAGCACTAACTGATGACGTGAACAAACACAGCACTAACTGACGATGTGAACAAACACAGCAGTAATTGATGACGTGAACAAACACAGCACTAACTGACGATGTGAACAAACACAGCACTAACGGATGACATGAACAAACACAGCACTAACTGACGATGTGAACAAACACAGCACTAACGGATGACATGAACAAACACAGCACTAACTGATGACGTGAACACAGCACTAACTGACGACGTGAAAAAACACAGCACTAACTGATGACATCAACAAACACAGCACTGATGACGTGAACAAACACAGCACTAACTGATGACATGAACAAACACAGCACTAACTGATGACGTGAACACAGCACTAACTGATGTGTGTTGAGTGGTTTATTCAAGCAAAATCTGATACACAGGTCCATGAAAATTTAGAATCGTTATTTTAATTTGTTATTTTTGGGTTTTCTGTGCGTAAATGTCCTTGATTGATAATTCAATGTGTAAATATTCCATTTAGTATTAAAGTTGTAAAGATAATTTTCAGACACCCTTTATATTGTAAAAGTGTCAGGCCATGAAAACTGAACTACAACATACCTCAACATTTTTGTATTTGTTGAAGTAGTTTAAGAAAGTTGTCTTTCCACATCCAATATTGCCTTCAACTGTAACCTGACAGAAACAGAAAAGTACATTTAAACTGTGCGCAATCATCAAAGTTTGTGCTCACATTGCAAAGATTGAAAGTTCATTTCAAATTCAAGTCTAAGATATAATCAAACAGTGACAACATAGACCCTTGGAACAGCTCCAGACAGCAACCAATAGAGCTGGAGATTAAAGACAGAAAAGTGAAGATGGACAAGACAAGAAGTATATAACCTGGCAAGCCGTTAAATGGAACCCACAGAGGAAGACACAAATAGAAAGGCCGAAGAGCAGCTGGATAACTGTGGAACAGGACAGGCAATCAAAAATCTTGTCTCTCCAGCCCCAAACAGAAACTGGTGATGTGGTCCACATCAAATAAAAAACCTTGAACTGAAAATTGACCTGACCTAGTTAGACAATTCTACAGGAAAACAATGAATGTTATTCATGCAGAATATCTTCTTCTTCTTCCTCGTTCGTCCTGAAAAGGACGGTGGTTGCGTTGTGTCTGTTTACGCCTAAGCTGTGATATCTGCACCTTTCGGTCGACACATCCGACTTCTGCACGGCATTTTTTAGGACCGGGTTTGCCTTCCCATTGCGATCCACACTCGCTCAGCCAGACTGCACTGCTGCAGACTGTTTCCAGGACCACCACGTGGAGGTGGAGTGCGATCTTGGCCAGTTCTGATTCGCTGGTCCTGACGCAGGCAGTCAAGCTATGAGTCGCTGGCTGCATTCTCTATTGCTGCGTCTTTGGGTCCCATGCAGAATATAAAAGGTGCATCAGCATAAGACTGTTATATTACCACTACCTAAATGCTGAGAATATTTTGTTTATAGCAGCAGCAATAGCCACTTGTACACATTAAAGTGTCCTCCGCCCCAGCTTTTCTCTCAACTGCCAACACAATAAATGAAAACCATTCAGTGACATACAGAATGTCATAGTTCATCATGTCTCTCCACAGCTTTGTTGTCCCTAAACCTGTTTATAAACTTGCTTTTACATTTTTGTCCCCCGTGTCACGTTGTTCAGTATCCTCTCTCTGGTGTTGCCTTGTTTTCCATGTGTAGAGTTACCAGTAGGAGCTGAAAATATATTTAACTGTCACTACTAAGGACTAAGCGTGGCATTGACAGAGTTGTTACAGCGCTGGTCTCTCACAGCGAAGGTGAAGGGTTGGATTCACGATATTGACAAGCCCCAGTCTACCCAGCTGTAAATGGGTACCTGACTTTGCTCTTGAGTTAGGGACAGAAAAGGTGGTGTGAAAGGAAACTGGTCAGAAAGAAACAGCTCATAGGCAGAGCTGAAGGTGACCAAAAATAGAAACTGATGGCAAGCAGAAATTACCATGCTTCACATTGGGAACAATAATGATTAATGATAGTGATGATTAAGCACTGGAAACAGATTAACCGTAATCATCAGGGAATTTATTATTAAGTTGTGAAGACATTCAAATTATTTTGTATAATCAAGTAACAGTATGTTCAATCTTTTAGTTTCTGTATCCGTTTTTGCTCATGGAAAGAATACAGTACTTCAGAATACTGACTGCACAGTGTACTAGTAAATAAAAACATATTACTTCCCAATGTACTAGTAAATAAAAACACAGTACTTCCCAATGTTGACTACATAATGTACTAGTAAATAAAAACACAGTACTTCCTAATGTTGACTACACAGTGTACTAGTAAATAAAAACATAGTACTTCCTAATGTTGACTACACAGTGTACTAGTTAAAAAAAACATAGTATTTTCCATTGTTGAACACTCAATGTACTAGTAAATAAAAACAGTACTTCCCAATGTTGACTACACAGTGTACTAGTAAATAAAAACATATTACTTCCCAATGTTGACTGCACAGTGTACTAGTAAATAAAAACATATTACTTCCCAATGTTGACTACACAATGTACTAGTAAATAAAAACATAGTACTTCCCAATGTTGAATACATTGTACAAGTAAATTGAAAAAAAGAAAAAAACACAGACTTACAGTTTTGAGTTTCTTAGTATGTACGATTTCTTTCTTCTCTAAGGGTGACAACTGAGGTGAAGGTATAATCAAATCTAAATAGACAAATATTATTTCCTAGTAATTATTGTTAACAATGCAGTGTCCCAGTTATTTTACTTTACTTAGTCGTTCCTCTTCTGCCGTGAGGTGTAGAGGTTTGGTAGAGAGAGCGTACCATACAATCCTATCGGCTGTCTTCCTCGTCACAGTTAATCCTGTTTACACAAGGGCAGCAATCACGAGATTTGTGTACAATATTTTCTGAGCATTCTAATAATCTAAAACATATTAAGTAACAGCAGAAATAATAATATTAACATGTGCAGAAACCAAACACGGATCTGCAACAAGCATAACTTATGAAGAGGCCAAGAAGTTTATCAGGTGTAGATGCAGGAACAAGTGAGAAGCACACGGCTGTTAGTGCCATATACCAGAGCACTCTTTTAGTTTCAGTGACCGGACTTCTGAAACCGGGTAATAAATCTTCATGTGCACCGTAAAAGACTACTGAGGGTTTTGGCGAGGAAAATCAGCTGATGTGTGTGTAAAATCATAAATATATAAATCATTACACACTCGTTCTGGATAAACATAGTGCTAAAATTCTTTTGTGTACTATAACTTTGTTCTGTTTTCTATTTTTGGTTGCATTTTTATTTGTTTGAAATTATATTTGACGGAGTTACAGACTTTTGAAAACAGCGTCATCATTTGAGGAAATTCATAACAGAAGTAATCTATTTATTAATGTAATATCTAAAAATCGGCCCATTCATATGAGTTTATAATTATATAGACTTCTCAAAGGGAAGCTAAAGATTATTTCCACACACTTTTTTTGGGGGGTTTCATATCTTGAGAATGTGTGGTAGTCAGTTTTGTGAGTTTGGCATTACAAGAACAAGCATATTGTCACCAGATTTTATAACATTTAAATCACTGTAAACGCATTCCTGATACTCGCAAATCTTAAATAAGGTTGTAAAAAAATAACATTTTTGTAAAGCACCATTGTTTTTGCATTTTTCATTCATTTATAATGATATTTAGCTACGTATATAAGCGTCAGAAAACATGTAAAGCTATAGATAGATTACTTCCACATACTTTGATCTATCTTTCAAGTCTTGTTAATCTTGTATTTATAATATGAATGTCTTTTTTTTATTGTGTGTGAGATAAGGACTGTTCCATTAGTGTTCTTTGGTAGACAATCCTGTGCACAAGACGGCTGCCAAAGAATTCTAAGTAACTGTTTGTATATCTTCTTTCATTCACAGATAAAGCATTCTACAGTGTTGTGTTAGACGTGATACTCCCAAATATTCCATTATCTTTATACATACACAAGTAAATTATACTACATAACAACGAAATGGAACATAATTTTTTGCATCATATGAATTGTGCCAGTGCACTGTGCAGAGCCTGTGGCAAGAGAGCATTAACTTCCCAAACAAAAAGTTCAAAACAGAATTCACTGAACTGTTCGAATTACGTTAGTGATCTGTTCTTTGTGTTTGGAATTAACGTATCAGATGATAAACCGACAGAGCATTTGACTATATTTTGTAGGAAGTGTTACTTACCAATACAAAACGCAAAAAGGAGGCATAATGAGAAGTGTCTTGAAACAGCCAAGTTACTATCGGAAAACAGTCAGCACATCTGGAAAGACTATGACCATAATTTAACTATAAGTGAATGTCAACTGTGCAATTATTTTGCAAAGACATCTTTTGGTGTTTTAAAAACAAAAAGATGCTCTATCCCCTGTGATGTTCTTTCTGACCTTTCCATGTCTAGTCAGTCAGTTAGTTGTAGTCAGTCAGTTAGTTGTAGTCAGTCAATTAGTTGTAGTCAGTCAGTTTAGTTGTAGTCAGTCAGTTAGCTGTAGTCAGTCAGTTAGCTGTAGTCAGGATAGCTCTGTACAGCAGGAGGTTGATGTGCCTGCCCACACTAGTGATGATATTGTTCAGCTGGAGGTTGATGTGTCAGCTCAAAACAGCAAAAAATAATATCATAAAATGCAAATCCAGAGGACAGCCTATTGTACAACAAAAACTAATTAAACATAGAAGAGAAACATCAGTCACCAGAACGCCAACAAATCGTAAGCGATCTCAATTTCTCCACACTGTTAGGAAACATATTGTTGGAACATCAACTGACTCACTAGACCTGCAGCAGGCACACAAGAGGAGAATTTTTACATTCACTATTTCCAAAATTGAAAGACGCGCCAGCGGTATTAAAAATATAACTTCACAATTAAAATTTATAATGGAAACTCATTTGTTACAAATTTCTCCATCTGTGAATGTACAAATTCCTACTATTAAAAAAAAAGAAGTGTGAATGATAATTGAGCGAAATTTTGGGGCTAGAGCAAATTATGGCAGTTGTTGCGTGAGAGTACCACTGTCTATGAAAAAAAAAAAAAAAAAAAAATGAAGTTACGGAAACAACATCAAATGAACAAACTTTGCTGCGGGATGGACATTCGGAGTCTGTGGCTCGTATGACTGTCAGTGGTGAAAGCCGAAAGGAAGCCACTGACATGAAAATGGATGTCCTGACCGCAAAACAGGATACAAGAATAGGATTTTGGAATGTCAGGACAATGTACGAGACTGGTAAACTAAGACAGGTCACGGCAGAAATGAGAAACTATAGGTTACACATCCTGGGGATAAGCGAGAGCAGATGGACAGGGGCAGGAAAAGTTAAAACAGCAACAGGAGAAACAGTACTTTACTCTGGAAGAGAGGATGGACAGCACAGTGAAGGCGTAGCCATTATTCTACAGAAAGGGATAGAAAGGACATTACTGGAATGGAAACCCATCAACAACAGACTGATACGATTGAGATTGAGAGGGAGATTCACCAACACTACAATAATACAATGCTACGCACCAACGAATGATAGCGATGAGGAGGTCAAGGATGAATTCTATCAACAACTGCAGAAAGAAATGGAGGACACACCTAGATATGATCTTGTTATAGTAATGGGAGACCTCAATGCGAAAGTTGGTACACACAATACATATAATGAAAGAACAATGGGGAAATGCGGCAGCGGAATAGCAAACGAAAATGGGGATAAGCTAATAAGTTTCTGTAGCATTAACAACCTGGTCATTGGAGGAACACTTTTCCCACATAAGGAAATTCACAAGTTAACATGGGAATCACCAAATGGTCGGGACAGAAACCAGATAGACCACATCATGGTTAACGGTAGATGGAGACATGCATTACAAGATGTGAAGGTAAGAAGAGGTGCAGATGTGGGAAGCGATCACCATTTAGTAGTAGCAAAACTGAAAGTGAAACTAAGAAGGGCTGGACCAACTGTAACTACACAGAAAAAGGTTTGACATCAGCAAATTGAAGGACCCCCTTACCAGAAAAGCTTTTGCGGCCGACATTAAGAAACGATATCAATTTGCCAAAAGCCAGGAAAAGACATTGACTGATGATATAGACCAGAATTTCAACAATATATAAGGAAAGCAGCAAATCATGCTTAGGATTCCAGGAAAGGAAGAAGCAAGACTGGATAACACCAGAAACACTAAACACCATAAAGATGAGAAAGGAAATGAAAAGAAAGAAAACAGAAGCGAAGTCCCCCAGGTTAAAGCAACTATATAGCGAACAGTACAGTCAACTGGACAGGGAAGTTAAACGACAAACCCGAGCCAACAAAAGGAATTTCCTAGACGTTCTTGCAAAACAGGCAGAAGAGGCAGCACTGAGAAATGAACAAAGCACAGTATACAAAATAACTAAATTCATCAGCGGAAAACAAGGTGCAAACAATATTACATTAGTAAGAGATAAGCAAGGAAATCTCATCAAGACAGCAGAGGGACAGGAAACAAGATGGGCAGAGCACTTCAGAGAAAGTCTGAACAAGGAAATACCAGGACACAATTGAATGTTCCTGAGGCTGAAAACGATCTAGATGTAAATACAGACATTCCACGAAAAGAAGAAATCATCACAGCAATCAAAGGGTTAAAGAACGGTAAAGCTCCGGGCCAAGATAACTTAAATGCAGAGCTATTTAAGACAGACCCTGAGCTAGCAGCAGAACTATTAGAACCACTATTTGCACAAGTGTGGAAAACGGGGACAACACCATCAGAGTGGAACAAAGGAATAATTGTCAAATTGCCCAAGAAGGGAGATCTTTCAGACTGCAATAATTGGAGAGGAATCACTCTTCTCTCAGTTCCCAGCAAAATACTAGGCAGGATAATTATACAGAGAATTTCAAAGGCAGTAGACTACAAACTGAGGAAAGAACAAGCAGGATTTAGAAAGAACAGAAGATGTGTAGACCATATATCCAGAATGGCAAAGACAGCTTTACATAAATTTTGTTGATTTTGAAAAGGCTTTTGACAGCATACATAGGGACAGTTTATGGAAAATACTGAGGGCTTATGGAATTCCAAGCTGCATAGTGTCAATCATAAAAAGCCTCTATGCCAACCTTACGTGTAGTGTTGGGCAGAGCAACCTAACCTTCGAGGTGAAGACAGGAGTACGACAGGGATGCCCCTTATCAACCACTCTATTTTTAACAGTCATAGACTGGGTGATGCGCCAGACAACAGAGGGCAGTCCAAGAGGAATAAGATGGACTACATTTTCAACACTGGAAGATCTGGAATATGCAGATGACATTGCACTGCTGGCACATTCACATCAACACATCCAGGAAAAAACGGATAGACTTAATAAATTTAGCCAGCAGGTGGGCTTGAACATCAATTTAAAGAAGTCTGAGGTCATGACGCTCAATGTGAGCAACCCTGAGCCCATATCAGTAAGGAATCAGCAACTGGTACAGACAGATACCTTCACATACCTAGGAAGCATAGTAACACCAGACGGTGGGCAGGCAAAGACATCAACATCAGAATGAATAAGGCAAGAACAGCCTTCTTTAGCCTAAATAACATCTGGAAGTCCTCCCAATACAGCACAAGCACAAAATTAAGATTATACCAGAGTTGCGTGCTTTCTGTGCTTCTCTATGGTGCGGAATGCTGGAGAGTCACAGAGAAAGAAATGTCAAAATTGTCCTCTTTTCACACAACATGCCTAAGAAAAATTCACCGAATCTTTTGGCCGAATACCATCACCAACCAAGATCTGCTTACTCGTAGCAAGCAAGAGGACATGCATACCATCATAGCTGGCAGACGCTGGAGCTGGGTTGGTCATGTCCTCAGAAGAGACCCCGATGCCATCACAAGAACAGCCATGCTTTGGACCCCTGAAGGAAAGCGAAAGAGAGGCCGACCAAAAACAACTTGGCGGAGGACTGTGGAGGCTGAGATGCAAAGAATGAACCAGAGTTGGGGCACTGTACGAAGGATGGCCACCGACCGTGCAAAGTGAAATCAATTTGTTGTTGCCCTACAAGACGCCACTAGGCGTGATGGCCACTGATGCTTTGACGGTCGGTGGTTAAGGATCGAAGAAGAAGAGAAAGAAGATTGCGTGAGAGTGACAGAATTAACAGAGTGTGGAAATCATTTAATAGGTGTATTTATTAAATACACCTATTTATTTATTAAATTGAACATTTCGTTTTACTCATGACCATACTCATTTTTACTTGACCATTGTGATGTATGATTGAGATAATTGTTAGCTCTCATGTTTTGGGGACAATTGGGTGTGTTATTTTAAGGTAATAAATGTGGACTTGCAATTTAATGTTTCGATAATCAATGTTTGACGCATGAAACCAAAACAAAACTATGATATCCATTTTCTGCAGGTTTTCTACTTTGATTTCTGTAATTTGTTATGCATGTTGATTGTGATCGTTTTAGTGTAAATTGCATTAGAAACAAACCATAACAAACTATTAAAAAAACGTAAATTTTACATTATTTCAGACTATTATATCTTCTGTTCTAATTGTGATAAAATGTTTGTTCTTGTTCTAAAATTTACTGTAACATTTCTAGTCTAGCTTTACGCAAAATTAAAGCCGGTATTTATAATAATAAAGTAGCCTAAAAGCATTAATTAAGCCCTATCAAAAGTAAACACCGCCACATTTTTTTCTCGTTAGGAAGTTGACTACGTGACCTCTGTCACGATAGCTATAAATAGCACGGTCAGAGAAAACTAAAAGATCGCTCACAAACAGCTGTGAGCAGAGCATCTAGGCCACCAATAACAATGCTACATACTACCAGCTCATCAGAACTGAACTACAGGTAATCTTCAGTCTCTGCACAGGCCACAACAGATTCAGATACCAACTATTCAACAAGCTAAAGATACGCAACTACTGACGGGTGTAACTGTGGCACTAACTGCTGAACATCTGCTGAAAAAGTGTCCAACATATGAGAAGCAGAGACAGCACAATTGGCCATCATCAATATCATTCCTGGACAAACTCTATGGACATACCACCAACAACTTCAAGCTGACAAACTCTATGGACATACCACCACCAACAACTTCAAGCTGACAAACTCTATGGACATACCACCAACAACTTCAAGCTGACAAACTCTATGGACATACCACCAACAACTTCAAGCTGACAAACTCTATGGACATACCACCAACAACTTCAAGCTGACAAACTCTATGGACATACCACCAACAACTTCAAGCTGACAAACTCTATGGACATACCACCAACAACTTCAAGCTAACAAACACTATGGACATACCACAAACAACTTCAAGCTGACAAACTCTATGGACATACCACCAACAACTTCAAGCTGACAAACTCTATGGACATACCACCAACAACTTCAAGCTGACAAACTCTATGGACATACCACCAACAACTTCAAGCTGACAAACTCTATGGACATACCACCAACAACTTCAAGCTGACAAACTCTATGGACATACCACCAACAACTTCAAGCTGACAAACTCTATGGACATACCACCACCAACAACTTCAAGCTGACAAACTCTATGGACATACCACCACCAACAACTTCAAGCTGACAAACTCTATGGACATACCACCACTTCAAGCTGACAAACTCTATGGACATACCACAAACAACTTCAAGCTGACAAACTCTATGGACATACCACCACCAACAACTTCAAGCTGACAAACGCTATGGACATACCACCAACAATTTCAAGCTGACAAACTCTATGGACATACCACCAACAACTTCAAGCTGACAAACTCTATGGACATACCACCACCAACAACTTCAAGCTGACAAACTCTATGGACATACCACCAACAACTTCAAGCTGACAAACTCTATGGACATACCACCACCAACAACTTCAAGCTGACAAACTCTATGGACATACCACCAACAACTTCAAGCTGACAAACTCTATGGACATACCACCAACAACTTCAAGCTGACAAACTCTATGGACATACCACCAACAACTTCAAGCTGACAAACTCTATGGACATACCACCAACAACTTCAAGCTGACAAACTCTATGGACATACCACCAACAACTTCAAGCTGACAAACTCTATGGACATACCACCAACAACTTCAAGCTGACAAACTCTATGGACATACCACCAACTTCAAGCTGACAAACTCTATGGACATACCACCACCAACAAACTTCAAGCTGACAAACTCTATGGACATACCACCACTAACAACTTTAAGTTGACAAACTCTATGGACATACCACCAACAACTTCAAGCTGACAAACTCTATGGACATACCACCACCAACAACTTCAAGCTGACAAACTCTATGGACATACCACCAACAACTTCAAGCTGACAAACTCTATGGACATACCACCACCAACAACTTCAAGCTGACAACTGCTTTCTATACAACTGCTTTCTGACAAATAAGTCAGTTAAAAATAAACCAAAAGCCTCATACTTTAACACCCCCCCCCCCCCCTTTTTATATAAAAATTTATTAGTGGGCCTATTTATATATATATATATTTTTATATTTTTTATTTAATGGTGAAAAATATGATGTTCAACCTCTACTGGGTTATAATTAGGATATACAGTGTTTTCAATTCCAAGTAATATGAACAACTGCCCATACGGGAAAGTGGCATCACACCTGTCAAATCATTGTAAATAGGGCAAATCACAATTAGCCTGGCAGTCCAAGAGGAATAAGATGGACAACATTTTCTACATTGGAAGATCTGGAATATGCAGACGACATTGCACTACTAGCACATTCACATCAACACATCCAGGAAAAAACGGATAGACTTAATAAGTTTAGCCAGCAGGTGGGCTTGAATATCAATTTAAAGAAGTCTGAGGTCATGACGCTCAATGTGAGCAACCCTGAGCCATATCAGTAAGGAATCAGCAATTGGTACAGACAGATACCTTCACATACCTAGGAAGCATAGTTACACCAGACGGCGGGGCAGGCAAAGACATCAACATCAGAATGAATAAGGCAAGAACAGCCTTCTTTAGCCTAAACAACATCTGGAAGTCCTCCCAATACAGCACAAGCACAAAATTAGGATTATATCAGAGCTGTGTGCTTTCTGTGCTTCTCTATGGTGCGGAATGCTGGAGAGTTACAGAGAAGGAAATGTTGAAATTGTCCTCTTTTCACACAACATGCCTAAGAAAAATTCACCAAATCTTTTGGCCAAATACCATCTCTAACCAAGATCTGCTTACTTGTAGCAAGCAAGAGGACATGCACACCATCATAGCTGGCAGACGCTGGAGCTGGGTTGGCCATGTCCTCAGAAGAGACCCCGATGCCATCACAAGAACAGCTATGCTTTGGACCCCTGAAGGAAAACGAAAGAGAGGCCGACCAAAAACAACCTGGCGGAGGACTGTGGAGGCTGAGATGCAAAGAATGAACCAGAGTTGGGGCACTGTACGAAGGATGGCCATCGACCGAGCAAAGTGGAATCAATTTGTTGTTGCCCTACAAGACGCCACTAGGCGTGATGGCCACTGACTACTTTGACGGTCGGCAGCTAAGGATCAAAGAAGAAGGAGACAATTAGCCTATCAATTATGCTTGCATGTTAAAAATAAAAAAAACTCAAACAAAAACGAAATAAAACCTAACAAAAACAAGAAACAAAAATAACATTACAGGGGAGGGGTGTAAAGGCCTGGTGTTTCCAGTTATATAACTGATTTTAATTATAAATGTTTCTGTGGTTTGCACCTCAAACAGGCCTAGTGTGACATTTCCTAATGACAATCGATACTTGCACACTCGATAGGCCTAGATAATACTGCTAAAGTACAAAACACCGCTAAAGGGAGCTAATTCTGTGCAGAACGATCGGCAACGTTCTTTTGGAGATTACCACAATTCCTTTCTATTAATTATATGCAGTCTGGAATAGGCCTACTCAATATGTGAGTAGGGGCCTATATGAAACTGTGGTTACAAACACGCAACAGTCACGCCATTTTGCAAAATGGCAAAACTGGCGCTTGATGGAAACAATTTTAAAACAAACAAAAAACATGTTAAAAAACATGTTAACACAGAATGCTGAAGTTTAGCCAGCAGGTGGGCTTGAACATCAATTTATAGAAGTCAGAGGTCATGACGCTCAATGTGAGCAACCCTGAGCCCATATCAGTACGGAATCAGCAACTGGTACAGACAGACACCTTCACATACCTAGGATGCATAGTAACACCAGACGGCAGGGCAGGCAAAGACATCAACATCAGAATGAATAAGGCAAGAACAGCCTTTTTTAGCCTAAACAACATCTGGAAGTCCTCTCAATACAGCACAAGCACAAAATTAAGATTATATCAGAGCTGTGTGCTTTCTGTGCTTCTCTATGGTGCGGAATGCTGGAGAGTTACAGAGAAGGAAATGTCAAAATTGTCCTCTTTTCACACAACATGCCTAAGAAAAATTCACCAAATCTTTTGGCCGAATACCATCATCAACCAAGATCTGCTTACTCAGAGCAAGCAAGAGGACATGCACACCATCATAGCTGGCAGATGCTGGAGCTGGGTTGGCCATGTCCTCAGAAGAGACCCCGATGCCATCACAAGAACAGCTATGCTTTGGACCTCTGAAAGAAAACGAAAGAGAGGCCGACCAAAAACAACCTGGCGGAGGACTGTGGAGGCTGAGATGCAAAGAATGAACCAGAGTTGGGGCACTGTACGAAGGATGGCCGCCGACCGAGCAAAGTGGAATCAATTTGTTGTTGCCCTACAAGATGCCACTAGGCGTGATGGCCACTGACTGCTTTGACGGTCGTCGGCTAAGGATCAAAGAAGAAGAAGACAGAATGCTGAAGGAGATTTTTAAAACTGGTCAACCATGAAATTTTATAACAATTTTGACACAGTAATAAAAATTAATAATAGGCCTAATATATACTACTGAACAAAAGTTAAGGGCCACCATTCAGTTTAGACAAGGTTTATATAATTGATTGGCAAACTGTAAAGACAAGTGTAAATATCATTAAAACTGAGCTCAGAGAAATGTGTATACATTTCTGTGTACACTAGGTTAATTTTTTTAAATGTCCAAAAACTGGGTCACTTTAACCCGCACGTGAAGTTTTTGCAATACGCCCCACTAGTTCAAAAAGTGAAAAAGTGAGTTGAATTTGAATGCTCGTGGAAAATGATCATCGGTAAAGAGTGTTCACCGTTGGTATGCAATAAATCAGTATGACAAGTGGTCGAAATGATCACTGCATTAGCCATGCCACCAAGGAGAAGTCTCAGCACTGTAGACCGTGGTCGAGCCATGGCATGGATTCAGGATGGTCAATCTGTTCGTCATGTTGCAAGACGTTTAACAGTGTCCCACTCTACCATTTAGAGACTTCTTGAGAGATTTCAAGCTACCGGACATTTGGAAAATCGACCCTGCTCACGAAGAATTATATAAACCTTGTCTAAACTGAATGGCGGCCCTTAACTTTTGTCCAGTAGTATATTAGCCTAAACCATACAATCATCTTGGCCTAAGTCTTGCTGAACTGTGGCGGGAATATTTCAGTTGTGTTCTCTTTCGTCCCTGTCAGCAACTGATAAGGTAACAGCAGCATCCACCTTGATCGAGTATAATGATTACTATTGGAATATCAAATTAATTTGACTGTGCAAACCAATTTCTTACATTCTTACCATCTTCACACGATATTGATGCCATGTTAAATGGCACAGGTCATATAAATTATTTCAACCTTGGCTCCTACCACACTGACATAGTCCAGATCTAATCCAGTCCTAGCAGTCAAGTTTTACAACTCCGGATAAAAAAAGAATGGTTTCCGATTAGATACTTAGATATTGTTATTGGTGATCAGAATCGACGTCATTGCACTCCGGGCAAACCCATAGGTGCTCAGTCTCCCTCAGCAAATGTCGAAGGATATGAATGCTAATTGTTTCTGTTGCGCACTGGTTGTGTACACGCTGTATGTGTCCTCTCATACGTCAATCCCTGCTGGTTTTACACATAAGGAAGGGAAACCCGAGGCCTGTAAACAGTAAATTAATATGAAACAAATATAAAGGTATGTTATCAGGCACTCGTAGGAAATAAAGAAGTAGAACACTAGACAACAGAAAAACAACAGGCATGAGAGGCTTACCCAGGATTTGAACCCTGGACCTTCCGTGCGACAACCCTGCCTAGCCATGCAAGCGGATCACACCATCCTACGAGTGCCTGATAACATACCTTTATATTTGTTTCATTTCCTGCTGGTTTTACGTTTGATGCCAAATTCCAGCAGTCTTAGCCTTGATGGTTCATCGATTGCAGTGTCATTCTCTAATAGGCGATCATTAATTACCCTTAGTATTTCTCTCTTATACTAGTTCAATGCACCTTCCATTGGTGCTCTTGAAGCTAGTCTGTCAGCTCTTTCATCGCCGCGTACCCCTGCAAGACCAGGACAGTAGATTCATATCTGTTCTTGAAGATTCGATGCTTCTATGGAGGTTTTCCATTCATGTCGGAGCCATCCATTTCGGACCTTTCGAAGCATGGATTGTGAGTCTTATACAATAACTGCCTTTGTTAATAAAGTCTCAGGCAGCCATCTTAAGGCAGCAGTAGCTACCTCTACCTCCATTCTCATGCTGGAGGTTGTTATCATGTAAGCCTGGCTATGTTCAGCGACGGTTCTGCCCTTTACTCTAGCAGTGTGACAAAACGGGGCGGCCCCTATCGATCTTTGTTTCACACCAGCAGTATCGGTACATTTGTGGTACGGTACTAATTTTTATAATGTGCTTTCAATTGTTGCACTTTTCTTTCTTCGTTATTTTCTGCTAAGTAGCAGATATTTGAGTATTGTGGATTGCTTGACACTCCCTGTAGGTGATAATAATCACATTTGCTTGACGCTACCCAGATTTGCTGAGATAATTACTCACAGTCGCAAGGAAGTGGCACAGCTTGGCTAAGATTAGCACAAGATCTCGTGTACGCGGCGGAGATTTATGACATAAGCGTTTCCTGTCCTACTTGTTATGACAAGAGTACTTTCTGATAAAGTAATGATGGTTACATTTTGAACACGCTGTTGTATGAGTTTACCGATCTGTCTGTAAGTTTGTACACAAGGGCATCGGACATCTTATTATCATATATGGGAGAGTTGACCTCTGCCTTACGTTCAAAATTATCCGATGTCGGAATATTTTGAAATTTCCCCATAACTCGCCTGTTTGAATATGATTGGAGTTTTTTGATAGCTCATAACAAACGAAGGCGTGGGAAGGCAGGGAATATAATTTGATCATTTTCTCAAGCTATTTCACTTGAGAAATCGCTCGCCAAGACACCAGACTGCTACAGTGAAGAATTAGAATTCAGAATTCCTTATTAAAATACCGGACACCTTTTATTGAAGTATTTATCAGGACTTACAATATAGCCCAGGAAATTTCTAACATTTTAAATAAGGAAACCGGGATTGAGGAAACTGAAGGGCCACACACGAAGTCAGAGAGGGGACTTATTAAATTAACGACACCCCAGTCGCGTGTAAGAGGCTGATTCAAGTCTCTTTTATTCATCTGAGCAAAAAAGTATGTGAGCCAGGATTGGCGTAAGTTGTGATTTACATTTCATATTTTATTACTAACATGTGAACTAACATATATATGTATGTATATATTACCATGTGAAGTTTAATATGTGAAACTCGCTAGTGGATGTCACAGTCATTTGAGGCTGGCAACCTCAGCGTATAGAATGACTATTCATGAACCACCACTGCACGGGCTGGGGATTGCTTTATTGCTAGTTTCGTAAAGAGATCTAAAAGCATAAAGTACTGCCAGGTTCCCTATGGAGCAGGGAGGGAAAGATGAAAGAAATGATGTACATTCTAAGTGATATAATACTTACATTTTCAAAGCAGTGTAAATGTCCCTATAAACATAGTCACTTTAAAATTAATGTAAGTTTTCAAGCTTAAACCAGTGTAAATGTCTATGTGAAAATATTCATTTTAAAGTAATGGAAATTTCAAACTTTTCAATCAGTGTAAAAGATAAACAACTCCGCCTAGGCCGGTCCCAAGCCCGGCTGAAAAAGGAGGAGGGCGGCCTGCATGGAGACCGTAAGGAGGCAGCCCCTCCACCACGCAAAGGCACAACAGGCCAATCACCTGTTTGCTTTAAAACATGATTACGCGAACTACAAGAGAGAAAACCGGACTGATTCTAAAGGCGACGAACTGGAACGGACTACGGACTACGACTTATGGAACTTGGAACACAAGAAGTATAAATGGGAAAGAAGATGAGCTGGTGGAAGAGATAAGGAAAGCAAAAATAGAAATCCTGGCTATGACGGAAACAAAGAAAAAGGGACAATGAGTCATGGATCTCGATGCCAACACGCTGCTCTACAGCGGTGTACCCATATCTGAAGGAGCTAAAGGGGGCGTGGGTTGCATTGTGGCCAAAAACCAAAAAGATAGTATCAAGGGATGGAACTTTGTCTCGGAGCGCATTATGGTTGTAAAACTAAAAGAAGGAAAAACCATAGTCAACCTGGTCATAGTGATTGGGCCAAATGAGGATGAGAGAGCAGAGGTCAAGGAGGAATTCTTCGAGCTGCTTCAAAGGACAGTGGATGACTGTCTAGATGAAATTATCATGCTCGGAGATTTCAATGCCAGAGTTGGAAATGACCGTGCTAGATGGGGTAGAGTTATCGGAAGATATGGAGAAGATACTCTCAATGACAATGGAAAGCGACTCCTTAGATTCTGCAGTGAGCAGACTCTGATCATTTCAAACACAAAGTTCCCACATAAGCGCATACACTAGATGTGAACCAACAAAGAATGAGAAGTTAGTGATCGACTATGCCATTGTTAATAGGAGCTCATTCAATTATGTCCGGGATGCTAGAGTCTGGAGGGGGCCAGAGATTGGAAGTGATCACTACCTGCTTACAATCGAAAGAACAACTGAAAGAGTTGCTCAGCCTAGGAATTGCCCAACATCACGCAAGAAACCAAGTAAACGAACGGGAGAAATGAGCATTAAGACCTACATGCTGAGAGAGCCAGAAATTAAGACTAGATATCAGGGGCTTATTGCTACAGCGGTGAGCAGCACAGAAGAACAACCTGATGACTTGGAAACCCTCTGGCTTAAATTCAAGGATATCATAAAGACAGCTGCTGCAGAAGCATGTGGTGAAGTCCGACTTGGGAACAAGAGAAAGAGGACACCTTGGTGGACAGAGGAAGTAAAGGAGAAAATAAGAGTGAAGGAAATGGCATGTAAACAATACTTAGGAGCTAAAAACACAGCAGGACAAATAGAGAAATATAGAGAATATGTGATACTCAGAACAGAAGCAAAGAACAAGGTGCTAGCAGCAAAACAGAAGTCCTGGGAAGAATTTGTAGAAAAGCTAGAAAAAGATGCGCAAGAAAACCAGAAATTGTTCTATAAGATCCTAAAGAAAATGAGGAAGGAAAAACAATGCCCTCTCAAATTTATAAAGGACAAGCAAGGCAAATTGCTTACTGCCCCGAAGGAAGTAATGGAAAGATGAAAAGAATATTTCTCAGAACTCCTTGATGGTGAGCAAGGTCAAGCATCAGAAATGATAACCACTAGCACGGAAGAGGAAACCAATGGTGATGAAGATGACATAAAGATGGAAGAACTGAAGGCAGCACTGGAGAAAATCAAGAAGGGCAAAGCAGCAGGGCATGATGGTATAACACCAGAAATGGTTAAGTACATGGGAGCATCAGGCGACCTATTACTCTTAAGGGTCCTACAGGCAGCTTGGTGCAACAAGACCATACCAAAGGATTGGGAGATTGCCATCATAACACCAATTTTCAAAAAGGGTGACAATCGACAATGTGGAAACCATAGAGGCATATCCCTTCTCAGTGTCCTTGGTAAAATCTACTCTAGAATCCTAGAGCAGAGACTCCGACGCCTAGCTGAGCCACAATTGGATGATGTCCAGTGCGGATTCCGAGCTAACCGAAGTACTCAAGACCTAATCTTCACACTCAGACAGCTGAGTGAAAAGGCCCTTGAGTATAAGAGTGAGATCCATCTTTGTTTCATAGATCTGAAACAGGCGTTTGACAGGGTCCCCTGGAGCAAACTTTGGGACTATTTAGCAAGGAAGAACATTCCAGCACCTCTGATTCATGCTATACAGAGCTTCTACAAGTCTTGCAGAAATTATGTGAGGACAGCAAACCATAAGTCAGAACAGTTCAGGACCACCACTGGTGTAAGACAAGGTGATATCCTGTCACCTTATCTTTTCATACTCCTCATGAACGATGTCATCAAGGCATGAAAGGAGAGAACAAGAAAGTATTCAGTGGGATACTGGAAGATGAGACAGGTCTGTATTTCAGAGCTGGCATTTGCTGATGATGTTGCCCTGTTTGCTAAATCAGAGGCACATCTCCAATCCAACCTGCAAGTCTGGAAGGAAGAGGTGGAGAAGAGAGGGATGGTCATAAGCAGCTCTAAAACAAAATCCAAGGTGATATCACGAGAAGAAAGAAGACATCAGATTAAGCTGGGAGAACAGGTCCTGGAGCAGGTCGACCACTTTAAATACCTCGGAGCTATTATAGACCGAAAGGGAAGCATCAAAGAAGAGTTGGCCACTCGAAAAGCAGCAGCTGGGAGACTTTTTCGGGCCATAAATCGAGGATTCCTCAGCAAGAGAGAGGTTAGTAAGAAAACGAAGATGGCTGTATACAGCTCCACCTATGTCCACTCTTGGCATATGGATGCGAGTCATGGGCAATGACTACAACCCACTAAAGCCAGATCCAAACCTCAGAAATGAGGTATCCGAGGAAGGTGGTTGAAGTAACAAGAAGAAACATGGTCCGCAACCAGACGATACGTCAAGGCCTAAAATCCCACCCCCTGCAGACCCAAGTGGAACAGTCCCAACTAAGATGGTTTGGCCATGTCTGCAGAATGGGAGAAGATCGGGTACCACGATGTCATAAGAGGTTTTGATGTTAATAAAAGTATAGGCTATCCTGGACAAATAGTTGTATCAGAGGATACCAGGATAGTGCCAGATAAGAGACTGGTCTTATAAGTAATACCCCCTTCTCTGAAAAGAGCAAGGGTGTATAGACATCAAAGTGGGGTCAAGCTATGTAAGTTCTCAGAGTAGATGATGATGATTCTCTGAGTCCCTAACGGCTACCTCTCCTGATCCCAAATTGATTTAGCTACGGGTCTAGGGGAAGATATTTAATATATTTAATGATTAATTTCAAACAGAATTTCAACTTTAATAAAATTATCTA
Source organism: Oreohelix idahoensis (assembly GCA_024509875.1). Taxonomy (NCBI): domain Eukaryota; kingdom Metazoa; phylum Mollusca; class Gastropoda; order Stylommatophora; family Oreohelicidae; genus Oreohelix; species Oreohelix idahoensis. Next base: position 48,446 of record JAMPIV010008643.1, read on the forward strand.
AGCAAGGTTGTATGAAATTTTATGTACAATTTAATTGTCCTGACCCTCAATCTTTTAGGTCAGGAATTCTCAAAATCAAGAAAATGTTATTTACATAATAAAATAAATATTTTGGAAAATCTGTTCCATTTCTGTAAAGGGGTCACTGGAATGACTACATACACAGTTCCTGTTCCTAATATTGATAATGCTACTAGTCCTACACTGTAAGGTCTGATACTCTCATCACACAACGGTGTTTAAGTTTTCTTGGGTGAATGAGTTGGATGAACCGACATTTGCCTTCTTAAAGGACTTAACTTTAGACTGTTGCTGCTTCTGTTCTTTCAATAGTAGTCAGGATCACCAACTTTGTGACTCCTGGCTGAGAGGATGGGGTCTATCTCCAGGCTTTATATGGAACTCTCAACTCCCACACGCTCCTCTTCTCACTTTAATGCAGCCACGAGGTAACTTCGTGATATAACCCTCAGGTAAATAAGTTCACACACACACATGCTGACTGGCCGTAAAAGGGTTCTTAGCACTGCTCTCTCTGTTCAAACGGCAAAGGCTTGGTTATACTATCTTTTAGGATACGTCAGCTCGGCGTGGTTTTTATGATTCAATGGCGGATAATACTACCTTGTTTCTATTTATAGAACTTCTTCTCTTTCTTCTTTGATCCATAACCGCCAACCGTCAAAGCAGTCAGCGGCCATCACGCCTGGTGGCGTCTTGTAGGGCAGCAACAAATTGATTCCACTTTGCTCGGTCGGCGGCCATCCTTCGTACAGGGCCCCAACTGTCGTTCATTCTTTGCATCTCAGCTTCCACAGTTCTCCGCCAAGTTGTTTTTGGTCGGCCTCTCTTTCGCTTTCCCTCGGGGGTCCATAGCATAGCTGTTCTTGTGATGGTATCAGGGTCCCTTCTGAGGACATGGCCAACCCAACTCCAGCGTCTGCCAGCTATGATGGTGTGCATGTCCTCCTGGTTACTCCGAATAAGTAGTTCTTGATTGCTGATGGTGTTTGGCCAAAAGATTCGGAGAATTTTCCTTAGGCAGATTGTGTGGAAGGAGGACAGTTTCGACATTTCCTTCTCTGTTACTCTCCAACATTCCGCACCATAGAGAAGCACAGAAAGTACACAGCTCTCATACAGTCTTAATTTAGTGTTTGTGCTGTACTGGGAAGACTTCCAAATGTTGTTGAGAACAGCAAAGGCTGTTCTCGCTTTATTCATTCTGTTGTTAATGTCCTTGCTTGTTCCGCCGTCAGGTGTTACTATGCTTCCTAGGTAAGTAAATGTGTCTGTCTGTTCTAACTTCTGGTTCCTTACTGTTATTGGCTCAGGATTGCCCACATTTAGTGTCATGACCTCTGTCTTCTTCAAATTGATGTTCAGGCCAACCTGCTGGCCATACTTATTCAGTCTATCGGTTTTGTCTTGAATGTGTTGGTGTGAATGCGCGAGTAGTGCAATGTCATCTGCATATTCCAAATCTTCCAGTGTGGAAAACGTTGTCCATCTAATTCCTCTTGGACTGCCCTCTGTTGTCTGGCGCATCACCCAATCTATGACTGTCAAAAATAATGTTATTTATAGAACTACTTCCGTCCAATCAGAGGAAAAGTCAAAAAGTTAATTTTTGAGACTTGAGATTATAATTCGAGATATCCCTTTCATTTTAATTATCTTTAGTTATTAAGAAATAAATTATCCACGTTCGGTCAAAAACACAAAATAGGCATTATTTCCACGTCAACGAAAATTTTCTTGTCACTACAAGAAAAGGAAACGATTTGATTGGTTGTTAAATTGGTACTATGCTCTTAGATAAATTTTGGGTGGGCGGTAACTTTTGACTTGTTTCCTAGACAAATTCAAATACACTAGATAAATTGTTGGCGGTAAATTTGACTGGGCCCTCAGACAAATTTCAAATACTGTAGTTATTTATAGATTTAAAAATACGTTAACTAGTTTTTGAGCGGGGAATGTTTTAGCGTGTTGTCATACAGATTCATTTTACTACATATCTCCCCCGTTAGAAAAGCGTGAAACAATAGTGCAGCTTTCATATCTGTATTACAATCACGTTCAAATTATGTCAAATTGACTCTACTCTGCCTTAGTGTGATCCTGGATTCCTGCAGGTGGGTGCCTACTCAAGAAATCTGCCCCAACGTTCTGCGATCCAGGAATGTACTCAATGGTAAACGAGTAAGGTTGTATGAGAATAGACCACCTTAGCAATCGTGCATTACCATGTTTTGCTTGAACAAGAAAAACCAGTGGCAGATGATCGCTTTGGACCACGAAATGCCTACCATATAGATAGATTTGGAATTTCTTTATTGCCCAAACTAAGGCTAAACACTCTTTTTCTACAATGGAGTAATTTTGCTCCGCTCTGTTCAATTTGCGGCTGGCATAAGCAACGGGGTTCAATTCTCCGTCCGGTGATGAGGACCTTTGTAACAACGTGGCTCCCAATCCCACATTACTAGCGTCCGTTCTCACCACAAATTCCTGACTCAAATCATGTAGCTTCAATATGGGCTTACTGGTGATTTTTTGTTTCAGCTCATTATATGCCAGCTCACATTCTGCTGACCATTCTATTTTGTCTGGCTTCCCTTTACGAGTTAGATCTGTCAGAGGAACACACACAGAGTTAAAATTCTGTATATATTTTTGGTAGAATCCACAAAGTGAGACAAAGGATCTCACATCTTTCTTAGTCTGTGGTCTGTGTGCTCTCTGTAATTTTTCTAAGTTCTTAGGATCAGGGGTCATGCTCCCCTGTCGTACAGTGTGTCCCAGGAACTCCAATTCCTTGCAGCCAATACAACATTTGGTGGGTCTAGCAGTCAGATTTGCCTCTCTGAGTCTGTCAAATAACATATTTAGAGAGTCTAAATGTTCCTAAAATGTTTCAGTGGCAATGAAGATGTCATCCATGAAATTAGTAATACATGGATTTTTCAGGGGATCCAATAATTTTCTCATCATTCTGGAAAACACACTCGGAGCATTCCTCAATCCAAAAGGCAACATATTGAACTCATAGTGCCCTTCCGAGGTGCTAAAGACCAGATAAGGTCGAATTTCAGGCTTCACTGGAATCTGATAATATCCCTTACTGATATCTACCTTTGAAAAATATTTTGCCTTATTCAATCTGGCAAACAGTTGATTAGTATCAGGTAATGGATCCACCTGACTTTCTGTGACAGCATTCGGTTTCCTGTAATCTATGCACAGCCTATGTTCCCCAGAGGGTTTCCTCAACAATACCACACTGGAGCTATAAGGAGATTCACTATGAGAAATAATTCATTCTTGTAATAAATATTCTATCTCTCCTTTTAAAACTTGTTCCTTAGCGAATGGGATAGTATAGGCTCTCATACAGATGGGTGTTGGGTCTAGCAATTTCATATCATACTCCAACAAGTTAGTGTGCCCCGGTTTGTCCGTTAACACGTCTGTATGATTCTCCAGAACCTTCTGAATCTTCTCCCTCTGCCCTTTTGTCAGGTGATTGCTGACTTTTACCTGTGCAGGAGTTTCGCAGGGTTTCAGGGGGTATTCATAAGAGGTGAGAGGTTCATTTTTCATTTCAGTAGCTATGGCCAAGGTCATTAAATGTGCACCTTCCAAAACTCTTCTATCGTGGTATTTCTTGAGGAGGTTCACATGATAGACCTTTTCCTTTCCCTTCTTGTCTATCTTGTAATTAGTTCTAGATATTTTTTCCAGAACTGTGTATGGACCCTGCCATCCTATCTGAAGTTTGTTGCTGCTGCCCGGCAATAGAAGAAGCACCTTCTCCCCCACAGCAAGCTCTCTATCCTTCGCTTTCCTGTTATAATATTCAGCATGCTTCTTTCTGGCTTTTCTCAGATTATCATTTGCTAGTTTCCAGCCAGTTTTTAACCGAGAGGTCAACTCGTTCACATACTGATATGATGAGGTTACAGTCTCTTCTGCTTTCTCATCTGTCCATGTCCTCAATAAGGCTTCAAATGGACCTTTAATGGGCCGGAACGCCTCTGCCACATGTTTAGAGTCGATTGAGGACATGGCTACTGCCTCTCCCCACATAGAACAAGTGTCCACCATAGTAAGAATGTAACTGTTTCTCCTTTTGGTTCGTGTGAGAGGTAGCAAATCTCGCAGGACACCGCAACCAGCCCACACTACTCAGAATTATTTGATTCACAACTGACGAAGTGGACAATATATAATTTATTAAGGACTGCACGCAGCTCCACATGGAATACAGTTCAAGCCACCATATAATGGCAGATAATATGCAGTAGACGAAATACCGTAGGCAGTCAGTCCATGTCAGGAAGGTTGTCCTTTAGTTCTCAATATTATTTATTTCTATGAACACTCGACACTGAGCAATTATACTTCTGGTCAATACAGATAACTAGATGATTAGATACATCTCATTGAAGATCTTGATGTATTAGTGATAACAGAACTCCATTTTAAAACACTTTTACAATCAGGAGCTCAAACACATTACATCCACTTCTGCTCCTCTAGTTTCACGTGAGCCAGCCAAGCATATCGGCTTAACGTCACTCACCTGTCTTTATCAGTGACCCGTATAAAATAAACAAACAAAGAGCCCTGCTGAGCTAAACCTATAATAGGCACAATCGTTATGAATTTTAATCATAACAATCCTTTCCCCCCCCCCCCGCAAAATAATGGAGAAAAAATGTTTTTTCATTATTTCCGTGGTGTGAGTATACCAACACCAGAGTGAAATATGGTAACATCAAATTTCACTATAAATAAGAACTAGTATAGCATCCATGTTTTTGCCATAGGGTAGGCAATTTAACACTAAAAGTGTGGTCGTTGGTTAATACCAAAGCCAATGTCTCCTTTAGACAAAATCCTATTTAACCGCAATGTGAGGTCGCTATAACTAATAGTACTCAACATATTAAAAAATGATGGTAGCAATACATGCACTCACATACCTCACACCGTCACATAACACCTATCAGTCCATTCCAGTATCAATAATTAGTGTGAGTATAGTAAAGGATGCGTCAAAGACCGAATCCTATCCCGCGAATTAACTAATTAACCTCTAACTAAAGCACTGTATTAACAGTAATAATGTCATAGAATTATGCACACTAGTGGACTAATACACTAGTCAAATCCCACGTTCAAGTCCATGATCCTCTGCTATATTCTCGTATAAGTCGTATTATAATGTAACTGTAAGCACGATATGATTCTAGTAGTTGCCTCCCCTTGACCAAGCGAAGCATTCTTGAGTACTGTCCCTTCATCTTGAGACGTCGTGGCAATAATATCATAAAACAAGATTTTGCATTTAAAATATCCATATGTCACATATGTCTGCAATTAACAATAACTGTGTGTGTTTATGCACATAAAGTACGTATGACAACTGTTCAAAAGGTCGAAGACATCCCCGTAATGAGCTAAGCAACAAGGGGTAGAACTCAACATTGGCGATATGAGCATTCATCATCATCATCAGGTGCCGAGTAAACCGATCAATATCTATACGTACTGTCAAAAGAGTCTTTGAGCGAATTCTGTCAATTTCCGATGCAAAAGATATGATTGTTCTCAGCCTTGGCATTCATCACATATCGTTTGTACATTCATTCCTTGGACCGCAGCAATAAATCTGGAAATTTATGTCAGCATCAGCATTGTCAGCAACAAAGTTCATAAAGAGTGAAATGTTCCACCAGTCAACACGTGACGAAGTCAGTTAATAGGTTAGCTGTACCCTCACTAGGTATCTGCAGTTGCCGCGTTGTCAGATGATAGTGAGTCTTTTACGCAACGTGACAACAACCGTGACAACGTTGTGAATGCCCTTGATGGCACAAATTTCGTAGTCGTAGGGTTGGAGCGCAAGTGATGCTCTTGCCGCCCTCTCATTGCAAAATTTTGCAGTTTTCAGATATGACAAGGCTTTCTGATCTGCCTCCAAGACAAATTTTGCGCCAATGAGGTAGCACTGAAGCTTTGAGAAACAATAAACCACAGCGAGCAACTCTCGCTCTACGATTGGATATCTTTTCTCCGCGGGTGTCAATTTACGGCTGACATACAGAATTGGATGTAGACACTCATCAAATTCCTGCATAAGTGTACCATCGATTCCTGACCCAAAGGCGTCGACTCTAAGGATACAAAAAAATCGAGCATCAGGCAATCGTAAAATTGGTGATTTTGAAAAATAACATTTAAGTATATTTAAAGGAACATCACATGAATGTGACCAAACAATGTTATTTGGAGAGTTCTTTCTTCATAACGAAGACAGAACTGAAGTAATTTCTGACACATTAGGCAAAAATTTTCTATAGAATCCTACAAGACCCAAAAGACTACGAACCTGTTTTTTTTTTTTTTTCTTAGGAATTTCTAGATTCAAGATCTTGGATATAGTGGAATCTTCAGGCTTAAGAAAACCACCTCCTACTTTATAACCAAGAAGCGTAATTTATGTGAATCCTATTTTAGTTTTCGAGGGCCTAGCCGTAAGATGATGGAAACGAAGAGTATTCAACAAAGACTGAATTCCAAGAATATGTTCATTAAATTTATTAGTTCTGACCCAAGTTTTATTTTGGTCAGAACATATGTAATGATATGAATTTATTAATGAAATGCATATATATGTAGCATAATAAAATGTAATTTGTGTACATAGGTATATTATAAGAATGGTTAATATTACTATTATCTATAATGTCTTTGGGAGAACTAGCACTGGATGTTTCATTGGAGTGGCGTCATCACGCCCAATCTGTGACTACCAAAATCATTGTCCATTGACTTATGGAATGAAGTAAATGTTATATTTCTCAATAGTTATTTCTTTATTTGATGGTGGAATAGTTGTGAATCTCCAGCAGGCCAGGTTTTCACTTATCTCGCCTGTGACGATCTGGTACAGGATTCTTGTGGCCCACTCCTCTCCGTCTTCTTCTTCCGTCCTTAGCCAACGACCGGCAAAGCAGTCAGTGGCCATTACGCGTAGTGGCGTCTTAAGGGCAACAGCGAATAGATTTTCTTTGCCGTTGTTCCCATCACGCCTAATGGCGTCTTTAGGGCAACGACAAATCAATCCGTTTGCTGTTGTTTTCGTAATCAAAGTGACTGGCAAACGGGTGATCAGCCCGTTGGGACTCCTCTCCGTAGCTGGAGTAAAACGTTAGGCTGCACAGGCACACGCTTGTGTACTTTTACAAAAGCATTTGGCACCACTTTAGTGCCAAAACAGAAACTTCACAATTCGAAATTGAGAACACAGTTACTTAATACTAGCAAAACTCAGCTGAGCTGCTGGCTAGAGTATGGCGTCCCACTGAATTTTATGTATTATTTCCTGGAAAACACCACTAGCAGTTAAGAACTGTGTTATAGGACAGACTTCTATCGAATGGCACAAATGTGCGTCTCTATCTTGCTAATATAAAAATGCGTTGGCCAATCAGATCGGAAGACTAAGCTTTTCAATTTAAATTTTGAAAATAAAGTCAAAAGTACATCTCAATTTCTCAAATGTACGTCGGTCACATTTTGGCTTTTCCCCAATTTCACTTGTTGTTTTGGACTACTACATGTAAAAACGGCACAAACCTGCCTCCTAAGTTATTTTTAGCCACTATCTCCCGCTTTGCCCCGCTAGTTCATTACAGTTTGAATTTTGCATTTTCCTGTCTCAAGGACGCAAAATGTGACTTTTAGTGAAAGTATGCCCAACAATACTGTTCGCTAGTCTGATAGGAACAATACGGTCTTTTGTCAATATCTTCCTTGTTGTCTGTCCGTCTGTATAAATAAAAGTATATTATTTGTCAGCTTAAGATGGGCTATCAAACTAACTAGGTTTTATTTTCATAACTTTATTATTAAAGAAAAACCTACTTTTCTCAAGGTTAGTTTTTGAAATTTGTTTTTGAACGTTCTCCACGGCATTTGCCGCTATATTCGAACAAAACAACCAAGTACGGTAAAACGTCTAAGATACGACTGTTTCTAACAAGAGCTAAGGTCTTTTCTGTCCATTTCCTTACATTGTGTTAACTAGTGGCGTAATTTTTTCCTTTAAACTACAAATTGCGTCTTTTTGCCTTTTAGATTCAAACACGTGTTCAGACCGTCATAATGATTTTTATCTCCGTTTCAGGGAGCCGCGCTAGCGTAGTGGTTACAACACCGCTCTGGCGACCGGGTGATACAGGATCAAACCCGGGCGACGGCATTTGAGGATTTTTCGTCGACCGGGATTTGGACTGGATTAACTCGAGACCTGGCGAGGACAATTTGAAGGGACTGGCGGCTCCTGAGCCGACCCAGCTGCAATGGGTACCTCCGAAATCGGCGAGTATTTGCCTGAATGGCGAGGGACATTTGTCTCTGTACAAGAAATAAAGGGATACTCACGTAAAATCAATGTCAGGTTAGACATAAAATGATAACCTGAGATTTCGCCTCGAGTATTAGCGGGCGAACGCAAAAAAAAAAAAAAAAAAAAAAAAAATCTCCGTTTCCCTCCCGTCTAAAAGGGTACCGTTTTGTCTGCATGTCTAACTAGTTAGTTTCAATGGCGGTAGGAAATGCTGGCATAGGCGAGCATGTATCCTAGTATCTTACGCATTATTTTTATCCCTACATGTTATCTTTATAATTGGAGATATTTTAACGTTGTATCACGGTAAATTCATCACACATCTCCCCACTTGAGAACATGCACTACTGCAAGTTCCAAAACCAGTGATACACATAGATAAAATTACTCTCACGCCTGCCAACTACTCTGATTTTGATCACAGGGGTGCCTACTGAGGAAATCTGCACCGACATTCAATGACCCCGGGATATATTCGATAATAAACTGATAAGGTTGCAACAATAAAGACCATCTTAACAATCTTGCATTTTCATGCTTGGCCTGAGATAAGAACACTAGGGGCTGACGATCCGTCTGGACCACAAAAGTCCTACCATACAGATAGATTTGGAACTTTTTTATTGCCCAGATTAACGCTAAACATTCTTTTTCGCTTGTGGAATATCCTTGCTCCGCTTTATTCAATTTGCGGCTTGCATAAGCGACTGGGTTCAGTTCCCCATTGGGTGAAGAGGACCTTTGCAACAGAGCCGCCCCCAGGCCTACATTACTTGCATCTGTTCTCACCACAAAGTCCTGTGTCAAATCAGGCAATTTGAGAATAGGCTTGCTAGTGAGTTTTTCCTTTAACTCTTGAAATGCCAATTCACATTGCGCAGTCCAAACAATTTTATCTGGATATCCTTTGCGAGTTAGATCAGTCAGAGGAGCACATATAGAGTTAAAATTTTTGATATATTTTTGGTAAAACCCACATAACGACATGAATGATCGCACGTCTTTTTTTGTTTGTGGTCTAGGTGCTCTCTGCAGTTTTTCCAAGTTTTTGGGGTCAGGGGTCATGTTACCCTGATATACAGTGTGTCCCAAGAATTCCGACTCTTTGCATCCAATACAACATTTTGTTGGTCTAGCAGTTAAGTTCGCTTCCCTAAGCCTATCAAATAACATTTTCAGAGAGTTAATGTGTTCTTCAAATGTCTCTGTGGCGACGAGAATATCATCCATGAAATTCGTGATACATGGATTATTCAGGGGATCCAACAATTTGCGCATCATCCTTGAAAATACACTCGGAGCATTTTTCAATCCGAATGGTAGCATGTTGAATTCATAATGTCCTTCCGAGGTACTAAAAGCTAAATAAGGTCTAACTTCAGGCTTCACTGGAATCTGGTAATAGCCTTTACTAAGATCCACCTTCGAAAAGTATTTTGCCTTGTTCAATCTGGCAAATAATTGTTTTGTGTCTGGTAATGGATCCACTTGTCCTTCTATGACAGCATTCAGTTTCCTGTAATCTATGCACAGTCTATGTTCCCCAGACGGTTTCCTCAACAAAACTACACTGGAGCTAAAAGAAGATTCACTGTGTGAAATAATCCCCTCCTTCAACAAATAATCTATTTCTTCTTTCAATGCCTTCTCCTTCGCGAACGGAACAGAATAGGCTCTCATACAGATTGGGTTTGAGTCTACCAGCTTCATGTCATACTGTAGCAAATTTGTATGTCCTGGTTTATCTGTTAATACATCTGTATGTTCCTCCAGAACCTGTTGAACTCTCTCCCTCTGATTTTTAGTCAGGTGCTTACTGACTTTTACTTGTGCAGCTGTCTCACAGGGATGTAATGGGTATTCATGTGAGGTGAGTGGTTCCTTTTTTCATTTTAGTGGCGATAGCCAAGGTCAGTAAGGGGGTGCTTTCCTGGAGTGGTCTGTCTAGATACTTCTTTAAAAGGTTTACATGATATACCTTCTCCTTCCCCTTTTTGTCAATTTTATAATTTGTTCTAGACACCTTCTCTAGAACCGTATATGGACCTTGCCATCCAATTTGTAACTTATTCTGGCTGCCGGGTAGTAGAAGAAGCACCTTCTCTCCCACAGCTAGTTCTCTGTCCTTTGCTTTCCTATTAAAATACGCTGCATGTTTCTTCCTGGCTTGTCTCAAATTATCATTTGCCAGTTTCCATCCAGCTTTCAGACGAGTGGTCAGTTCGTTCACATATTGATACGATGAGGTAACAGTCTCTTCTGCTTTCTCATCTATCCAGGTCCTTAATAATGCTTCTAGTGGACCTTTTATTGGCCTCCCAAATAGCAGAGTTGCGGGAGCCATCCCGGTTGAACTATGTGGTACCTCCCGATACGCAAACAACGCGGCGGGCAGAAATTGATCCCACATATCCGGTTTTTCATGTGCCAGCTTCCTCAGGATAGAAATGAGAGTCCCATTGAACCTCTCTACCTGGCCGTTCCCTTGTGGATGGTACGGACTACAATGAAAGTGTCTGGCTTGAAATAGCTGAAAAACTTCTTCCGTTAGTTTCCCCTTGAACTGTGAGCCATTATCAGTCAAGATTTGATGCGGAATCCTAATCTTGTGAATATTGTAAGTAGTGCCTCTGCTACATGTTTTGAATCAATTGATGGCAGGGCTACCGCCTCTCCCCACATAGAACAAGTGTCCACCAGAGTAAGGATGTAACTGTTCCTCCTCTTGGTCCGAGTGAGAGGTCCCACAATATCCACTGCAACCCTCTCAAAAGGTGTTCCCACTATGGGCATTTCCCCTAGAGTTGCAGGAGCAGTCCAATGCTTTGGAGCTACCCTTTGACATTCTGGACAGGATTTGACATATCTTTTTATATCCTCCGTTATCCCTGGCCAGAAGTAATGACAAGCTATACGCTGTCCTGTGGCGCTGATCCCCATGTGACCACTGAAAGGAATCGCATGCCCGAGTTCCATCACTTTATCCCTATATGAAGTGGGAAGAACCAGCTGGTTGTGACCATTTGTTCCAGTTCCGGCCTTCCTGTATAATAATTTGTTCTTCATAAAGTACTCTCCCTTGCTTGGAGGTGTGTGGCATTTGGGCAATTTTTTAAAACATGGCTTGAGTGTCCTATCCTCAGCCTGCGCCTTCCTCATCTCCTCTGGATGAGCATTTATAGGTTCACCTTCTTCCTCCTTTTTCTGTGACCTGGTCTGCACTGTCGCCATGATCACAGGTCTCTCGGGATTCCCCAAGAAGACGTACCTACACCCCAATATCAGAGGGTAGATTGGTTCATCTATCACTGCTGCTCTGATTTCTCCTTCCACATAGCGAGTTTTCACCGTTATCCTTGCGATGGGAAGTGTCATGAGTGGTATGTCCTTAGTCGCCCCTTGTATTTCCACTGTTTCTGTGGTATACTGACTTGGGTCCACTAGGCTAGACTTCACAACTGAATCATAATCCAAACCTGTATCATATAGGCACCTTGTGGTGACCCCATTACAAATAACATCCTCACAAACTGGGGGGTGATAAGGTTCCTGCTGTCCATTAGGATTAACCTTTAATCTTTTGAGTCCCCGACTTCATTGCAGCAATGTTTGAAGGTTTCCTTTTACAAAATTCGGTGTTATGGTTGTCTTTCTTACACCATTTACACCATCTCTTTCCTTGGTTAAACGGTTTTCTTTCATTATATTTTTGGTCATTGAACTGTGAGTTTCTGTCACGATAATCATTTCGTGGCCTATCAAAGTTGGTCCTGCCTTTATTACCTTGTTCTCTGGTATCAAATTTACTAAATGGCTGTGGAGCTTTAAAATTTTCTATGTGCTTCTTTTTAGTGCCACTTACCTCTGCCTGGGCTGCCTGATACCTCTCAGCGACATTTAAAACCTCCCCCAACCTCTCTGCACCTTGTTCCATGAGAAATTTTCTTAGGTCTGGAGCCATGGACTCTCTTAATTGCTCTATCATGATCATCTCTTTAAGATCTTGGGTCTTCCCCAGAGCAGTCCATTTCTCCAAATAGGTTTCCAGTCTGGCAGAGAATTGGTGGTATGTCTCCCCAGACAACAGCTTGGCATTTCTAAACTTCTTACGATAGAATTCACCATTCTTTTCATATCTCAATAACAAAGCCTGCTTTAGCATGTCATAATTGTCTTGGTCGTCTCTATTCATCTTAGCAAAGACTTCATAAGAAGTACCTCTAAGCCCTTTTGATAACTTAAGACTCCACCTCTCTCTCTCTAACCCATACGTAGTAGCTAATAATTCGAATCTACTGAGGTACCCCTCGATGTCATCGTCTTTCTCAACAAAATGGTCTAAATGAAACCCCATAGCCGAGGTTGAGGCTCCCTGACTAGGCGTAGCATCTGAGGCAAAAGGGCTGGCACCATTTTCAGGAGCATGGCCTTGTAATTCCAGCTCCCTTAGTCGTAATTCGTGCTCCCTTTGCAATCTTCTATCTTCTGCTTCCCTTTCGGCAGTCAATCTCTTTTCTTCTGCATCTCTTTGCTGTCGTTTTTCTTCTGCCTCCCTTTCGGCCTTTTTTTCTTCTAATTGGAGCCTCTTAATCTCCCTATCTGCCTCCAATGCTTTAGCCTCTTTGTCAGCCTCAATCTGCAACCTCTTAAGTTCTTTATCAGCCTCAATTTGTAACCTCTTCTCTTCAGCTAACCTCCTATCTTCCCTTTCAATATACTTGTCACATTCTGAAGTTACATACTGAATTAAAACCTGACCCTCCATGTTCATCTCCTTCGCCGTCAGCACAGCAGCCGATCTAAATTTTGCTAGATCTGCCATACTTTAACCTACAAATTAACAATGACTAAGGTAATCTCAAGTATGTAATGACTAAGGTAATTCTAAGTATATAATGACCAAGGTAATATATTAATTAATTAATCAACTAATTACCACTGGCTGTGAAGATTCATCAACTTTTATTTTCCACTTTTTATTTTAAGGGACACTTTTAAATTTATACAACTCTGTCACCACTAGTTTAATTCCCCCACCAGAATATCCTACTATCTTTGATAAACTTAATCCCCGGACAAGACCCCAATATTTGTAGTGGTTTTTGATGTTATTGTATGATTGTTATGTTACCTAGTGTACTGTATGAGGTCAGCTGTGAAGGCTCCTGAGATAAAAGTTTATGTGAATTACAGGAGGCCTTTTTGCTACCACTTACGACCTCAAACAGACTTGTTTTACTATAATGAATGTTAGCTACGTTAAAAAGTCTAGGGTACTGAAATGTAATGTGTAGTGAATATAATATGCAGACACACACATGTAATCAATAAGTCTAATAATAATAATAATAAACTCTACAATACACTGAACTAACTCTGGTTGTTATAGTTTAAGTTTTAAAATCTTTTAAATTTATTAGTTCTAACCCAAGTTTTATTTTGGTCAGAACATATGTAATGATATGAATTTATTAATGAAATGCATATATATGTGGCATAATAAAATGTAATTTGTGTACATAGGTATATTATAAGAATGGTTAATATTACTATTATCTATAATGTCTGTGGGAGAACTAGCACTGGATGTTTCGTTGGAGTGGCGTCATCACGCCCAATCTGTGACTACCAAAATCATTGTCCATTGACTTATGGAATGAAGTAAATGTTATATTTCTCAATAGTTATTTCTTTATTTGATGGTGGAATAGTTGTGAATCTCCAGCAGGCCAGGTTTTCACTTATCTCGCCTGTGACGATCTGGTACAGGATTCTTGTGGCCCACTCCTATCCGTAGCTGGAGTAAAACGTTAGGCTGCACAGGCACACACTTGTGTACTTTTACAAAAGCATTTGGCACCACTTTAGTGCCAAAACAGAAACTTCACAATTCGAAATTGAGAACACAGTTACTTAATACTAGCAAAACTCAGCTGAGCTGCTGGCTAGAGTATGGCGTCCCACTGAATTTTATGTATTATTTCCTGGAAAACACCACTAGCAGTTAAGAACTGTGTTATAGGACAGACTTCTATCGAATGGCACAAATGTGCGTCTCTATCTTGCTAATATAAAAATGCGTTGGCCAATCAGATCGGAAGACTAAGCTTTTCAAATTGAATTTTGAAAATAAAGTCAAAAGTACATCTCAATTTCTCAAATGTACGTCGGTCACATTTTGGCTTTTCCCCAATTTCACTTGTTGTTTTGGACTACTACATGTAAAAACGGCACAAACCTGCCTCCTAAGTTATTTTTAGCCACTATCTCCCGCTTTGCCCCGCTAGTTCATTACAGTTTGAATTTTGCATTTTCCTGTCTCAAGGACGCAAAATGTGACTTTTAGTGAAAGTATGCCCAACAATACTGTTCGCTAGTCTGATAGGAACAATACGGTCTTTTGTCAATATCTTTCTTGTTATCTGTCCGTCTGTATAAATAAAAGTATATTATTTGTCAGCTTAAGATGGGCTATCAAACTAACTAGGTTTTATTTTCATAACTTTATTATTAAAGAAAAACCTACTTTTCTCAAGGTTAGTTTTTGAAATTTGTTTTTGAACGTTCTCCACGGCATTTGCCGCTATATTCGAACAAAACAACCAAGTACGGTAAAACGTCTAAGATACGACTGTTTCTAACAAGAGCTAAGGTCTTTTCTGTCCATTTCCTTACATTGTGTTAACTAGTGGCGTAATTTTTTCCTTTAAACTACAAATTGCGTCTTTTTGCCTTTTAGATTCAAACACGTGTTCAGACCGTCATAATGATTTTTATCTCCGTTTCAGGGAGCCGCGCTAGCGTAGTGGTTACAACACCGCTCTGGCGACCGGGTGATACAGGATCAAACCCGGGCGACGGCATTTGAGGATTTTTCGTCGACCGGGATTTGGACTGGATTAACTCGAGACCTGGCGAGGACAATTTGAAGGAGTGTCGTCGACCAGGGACTGGCGGCTCCTGAGCCGACCCAGCTGCAATGGGTACCTCCGAAATCGGCGAGTATTTGCCTGAATGGCGAGGGACATTTGTCTCTGTACAAGAAATAAAGGGATACTCACGTAAAATCAATGTCAGGTTAGACATAAAATGATAACCTGAGATTTCGCCTCGAGTATTAGCGGGCGAACGCAAAAAAAAAAAGAAAAAAAAAAAAAAAAAAAGAAAAATCTCCGTTTCCCTCCCGTCTAAAAGGGTACCGTTTTGTCTGCATGTCTAACTAGTTAGTTTCAATGGCGGTAGGAAACGCTGGCATAGGCGAGCATGTATCCTAGTATCTTACGCATTATTTTATCCCTACATGTTATCTTTATAATTGGAGATATTTTAACGTTGTATCACGGTAAATTCATCACACATCTCCCCACTTGAGAACATGCACTACTGCAAGTTCCAAAACCAGTGATACACATAGATAAAATTACTCTCACGCCTGCCAACTACTCTGATTTTGATCACAGGGGTGCCTACTGAGGAAATCTGCACCGACATTCAATGACCCCGGGATATATTCGATAATAAACTGATAAGGTTGCAACAATAAAGACCATCTTAACAATCTTGCATTTTCATGCTTGGCCTGAGATAAGAACACTAGGGGCTGACGATCCGTCTGGACCACAAAAGTCCTACCATACAGATAGATTTGGAACTTTTTTATTGCCCAGATTAACGCTAAACATTCTTTTTCGCTTGTGGAATATCCTTGCTCCGCTTTATTCAATTTGCGGCTTGCATAAGCGACTGGGTTCAGTTCCCCATTGGGTGAAGAGGACCTTTGCAACAGAGCCGCCCCCAGGCCTACATTACTTGCATCTGTTCTCACCACAAAGTCCTGTGTCAAATCAGGCAATTTGAGAATAGGCTTGCTAGTGAGTTTTTCCTTTAACTCTTGAAATGCCAATTCACATTGCGCAGTCCAAACAATTTTATCTGGATATCCTTTGCGAGTTAGATCAGTCAGAGGAGCACATATAGAGTTAAAATTTTTGATATATTTTTGGTAAAACCCATATAACGACACGAATGATCGCACGTCTTTTTTTGTTTGTGGTCTAGGTGCTCTCTGTAGTTTTTCCAAGTTCTTGGGGTCAGGGGTCATGTTACCCTGATATACAGTGTGTCCCAAGAATTCCAACTCTTTGCATCCAATACAACATTTTGTTGGTCTAGCAGTTAAGTTCGCTTCCCTAAGCCTATCAAATAACATTTTCAGAGAGTTAATGTGTTCTTCAAATGTCTCTGTGGCGACGAGAATATCATCCATGAAATTCGTGATACATGGATTATTCAGGGGATCCAACAATTTGCGCATCATCCTTGAAAATACACTCGGAGCATTTTTCAATCCGAATGGTAGCATGTTGAATTCATAATGTCCTTCCGAGGTGCTAAAAGCTAAATAAGGTCTAACTTCAGGCTTCACTGGAATCTGGTAATAGCCTTTACTAAGATCCACCTTCGAAAAGTATTTTGCCTTGTTCAATCTGGCAAATAATTGTTTTGTGTCTGGTAATGGATCCACTTGTCCTTCTATGACAGCATTCAGTTTCCTGTAATCTATGCACAGTCTATGTTCCCCAGACGGTTTCCTCAACAAAACTACACTGGAGCTAAAAGAAGATTCACTGTGTGAAATAATCCCCTCCTTCAACAAATAATCTATTTCTTCTTTCAATGCCTTCTCCTTCGCGAACGGAACAGAATAGGCTCTCATACAGATTGGGTTTGAGTCTACCAGCTTCATGTCATACTGTAGCAAATTTGTATGTCCTGGTTTATCTGTTAATACATCTGTATGTTCCTCCAGAACCTGTTGAACTCTCTCCCTCTGATTTTTAGTCAGGTGCTTACTGACTTTTACTTGTGCAGCTGTCTCACAGGGATGTAATGGGTATTCATGTGAGGTGAGTGGTTCCTTTTTCATTTTAGTGGCGATAGCCAAGGTCAGTAAGGGGGTGCTTTCCTGGAGTGGTCTGTCTAGATACTTCTTTAAAAGGTTTACATGATATACCTTCTCCTTCCCCTTTTTGTCAATTTTATAATTTGTTCTAGACACCTTCTCTAGAACCGTATATGGACCTTGCCATCCAATTTGTAACTTATTCTGGCTGCCGGGTAGTAGAAGAAACACCTTCTCTCCCACAGCTAGTTCTCTGTCCTTCGCTTTCCTATTAAAATACGCTGCATGTTTCTTCCTGGCTTGTCTCAAATTATCATTTGCCAGTTTCCATCCAGCTTTCAGACGAGTGGTCAGTTCGTTCACATATTGATACGATGAGGTAACAGTCTCTTCTGCTTTCTCATCTATCCAGGTCCTTAATAATGCTTCTAGTGGACCTTTTATTGGCCTCCCAAATAGCAGAGTTGCGGGAGCCATCCCGGTTGAACTATGTGGTACCTCCCGATACGCAAACAACGCGGCGGGCAGAAATTGATCCCACATATCCGGTTTTTCATGTGCCAGCTTCCTCAGGATAGAAATGAGAGTCCCATTGAACCTCTCTACCTGGCCGTTCCCTTGTGGATGGTACGGACTACAATGAAAGTGTCTGGCTTGAAATAGCTGAAAAACTTCTTCCGTTAGTTTCCCCTTGAACTGTGAGCCATTATCAGTCAAGATTTGATGCGGAATCCTAATCTTGTGAATATTGTAAGTAGTGCCTCTGCTACATGTTTTGAATCAATTGATGGCAGGGCTACCGCCTCTCCCCACATAGAACAAGTGTCCACCAGAGTAAGGATGTAACTGTTCCTCCTCTTGGTCCGAGTGAGAGGTCCCACAATATCCACTGCAACCCTCTCAAAAGGTGTTCCCACTATGGGCATTTCCCCTAGAGTTGCAGGAGCAGTCCAATGCTTTGGAGCTACCCTTTGACATTCTGGACAGGATTTGACATATCTTTTTATATCCTCCGTTATCCCTGGCCAGAAGTAATGACAAGCTATACGCTGTCCTGTGGCGCTGATCCCCATGTGACCACTGAAAGGAATCGCATGCCCGAGTTCCATCACTTTATCCCTATATGAAGTGGGAAGAACCAGCTGGTTGTGACCATTTGTTCCAGTTCCGGCCTTCCTGTATAATAATTTGTTCTTCATAAAGTACTCTCCCTTGCTTGGAGGTGTGTGGCATTTGGGCAATTTTTTAAAACATGGCTTGAGTGTCCTATCCTCAGCCTGCGCCTTCCTCATCTCCTCTGGATGAGCATTTATAGGTTCACCTTCTTCCTCCTTTTTTCTGTGACCTGGTCTGCACTGTCGCCATGATCACAGGTCTCTCGGGATTCCCCAAGAAGACGTACCTACACCCCAATATCAGAGGGTAGATTGGTTCATCTATCACTGCTGCTCTGATTTCTCCTTCCACATAGCGAGTTTTCACCGTTATCCTTGCGATGGGAAGTGTCATGAGTGGTATGTCCTTAGTCGCCCCTTGTATTTCCACTGTTTCTGTGGTATACTGACTTGGGTCCACTAGGCTAGACTTCACAACTGAATCATAATCCAAACCTGTATCATATAGGCACCTTGTGGTGACCCCATTACAAATAACATCCTCACAAACTGGGGGGTGATAAGGTTCCTGCTGTCCATTAGGATTAACCTTTAATCTTTGAGTCCCCGACTTCATTGCAGCAATGTTTGAAGGTTTCCTTTTACAAAATTCGGTGTTATGGTTGTCTTTCTTACACCATTTACACCATCTCTTTCCTTGGTTAAACGGTTTTCTTTCATTATATTTTTGGTCATTGAACTGTGAGTTTCTGTCACGATAATCATTTCGTGGCCTATCAAAGTTGGTCCTGCCTTTATTACCTTGTTCTCTGGTATCAAATTTACTAAATGGCTGTGGAGCTTTAAAATTTTCTATGTGCTTCTTTTTAGTGCCACTTACCTCTGCCTGGGCTGCCTGATACCTCTCAGCGACATTTAAAACCTCCCCCAACCTCTCTGCACCTTGTTCCATGAGAAATTTTCTTAGGTCTGGAGCCATGGACTCTCTTAATTGCTCTATCATGATCATCTCTTTAAGATCTTGGGTCTTCCCCAGAGCAGTCCATTTCTCCAAATAGGTTTCCAGTCTGGCAGAGAATTGGTGGTATGTCTCCCCAGACAACAGCTTGGCATTTCTAAACTTCTTACGATAGAATTCACCATTCTTTTCATATCTCAATAACAAAGCCTGCTTTAGCATGTCATAATTGTCTTGGTCGTCTCTATTCATCTTAGCAAAGACTTCATAAGAAGTACCTCTAAGCCCTTTTGATAACTTAAGACTCCACCTCTCTCTCTCTAACCCATACGTAGTAGCTAATAATTCGAATCTACTGAGGTACCCCTCGATGTCATCGTCTTTCTCAACAAAATGGTCTAAATGAAACCCCATAGCCGAGGTTGAGGCTCCCTGACTAGGCGTAGCATCTGAGGCAAAAGGGCTGGCACCATTTTCAGGAGCATGGCCTTGTAATTCCAGCTCCCTTAGTCGTAATTCGTGCTCCCTTTGCAATCTTCTATCTTCTGCTTCCCTTTCGGCAGTCAATCTCTTTTCTTCTGCATCTCTTTGCTGTCGTTTTTCTTCTGCCTCCCTTTCGGCCTTTTTTTCTTCTAATTGGAGCCTCTTAATCTCCCTATCTGCCTCCAATGCTTTAGCCTCTTTGTCAGCCTCAATCTGCAACCTCTTAAGTTCTTTATCAGCCTCAATTTGTAACCTCTTCTCTTCAGCTAACCTCCTATCTTCCCTTTCAATATACTTGTCACATTCTGAAGTTACATACTGAATTAAAACCTGACCCTCCATGTTCATCTCCTTCGCCGTCAGCACAGCAGCCGATCTAAATTTTGCTAGATCTGCCATACTTTAACCTACAAATTAACAATGACTAAGGTAATCTCAAGTATGTAATGACTAAGGTAATTCTAAGTATATAATGACCAAGGTAATATATTAATTAATTAATCAACTAATTACCACTGGCTGTGAAGATTCATCAACTTTTATTTTCCACTTTTTATTTTAAGGGACACTTTTAAATTTATACAACTCTGTCACCACTAGTTTAATTCCCCCACCAGAATATCCTACTATCTTTGATAAACTTAATCCCCGGACAAGACCCCAATATTTGTAGTGGTTTTTTGATGTTATTGTATGATTGTTATGTTACCTAGTGTACTGTATGAGGTCAGCTGTGAAGGCTCCTGAGATAAAAGTTTATGTGAATTACAGGAGGCCTTTTTGCTACCACTTACGACCTCAAACAGACTTGTTTTACTATAATGAATGTTAGCTACGTTAAAAAGTCTAGGGTACTGAAATGTAATGTGTAGTGAATATAATATGCAGACACACACATGTAATCAATAAGTCTAATAATAATAATAATAAACTCTACAATACACTGAACTAACTCTGGTTGTTATAGTTTAAGTTTTAAAATCTTTTAAATTTATTAGTTCTAACCCAAGTTTTATTTTGGTCAGAACATATGTAATGATATGAATTTATTAATGAAATGCATATATATGTGGCATAATAAAATGTAATTTGTGTACATAGGTATATTATAAGAATGGTTAATATTACTATTATCTATAATGTTTGTGGGATCATTGTCCATTGACTTATGGAATGAAGTAAATGTTATATTTCTCAATAGTTATTTCTTTATTTGATGGTGGAATAGTTGTGAATCTCCAGCAGGCCAGGTTTTCACTTATCTCGCCTGTGACGATCTGGTACAGGATTCTTGTGGCCCACTCCTATCCGTAGCTGGAGTAAAACGTTAGGCTGCACAGGCACACACTTGTGTACTTTTACAAAAGCATTTGGCACCACTTTAGTGCCAAAACAGAAACTTCACAATTCGAAATTGAGAACACAGTTACTTAATACTAGCAAAACTCAGCTGAGCTGCTGGCTAGAGTATGGCGTCCCACTGAATTTTATGTATTATTTCCTGGAAAACACCACTAGCAGTTAAGAACTGTGTTATAGGACAGACTTCTATCGAATGGCACAAATGTGCGTCTCTATCTTGCTAATATAAAAATGCGTTGGCCAATCAGATCGGAAGACTAAGCTTTTCAAATTGAATTTTGAAAATAAAGTCAAAAGTACATCTCAATTTCTCAAATGTACGTCGGTCACATTTTGGCTTTTCCCCAATTTCACTTGTTGTTTTGGACTACTACATGTAAAAACGGCACAAACCTGCCTCCTAAGTTATTTTTAGCCACTATCTCCCGCTTTGCCCCGCTAGTTCATTACAGTTTGAATTTTGCATTTTCCTGTCTCAAGGACGCAAAATGTGACTTTTAGTGAAAGTATGCCCAACAATACTGTTCGCTAGTCTGATAGGAACAATACGGTCTTTTGTCAATATCTTTCTTGTTATCTGTCCGTCTGTATAAATAAAAGTATATTATTTGTCAGCTTAAGATGGGCTATCAAACTAACTAGGTTTTATTTTCATAACTTTATTATTAAAGAAAAACCTACTTTTCTCAAGGTTAGTTTTTGAAATTTGTTTTTGAACGTTCTCCACGGCATTTGCCGCTATATTCGAACAAAACAACCAAGTACGGTAAAACGTCTAAGATACGACTGTTTCTAACAAGAGCTAAGGTCTTTTCTGTCCATTTCCTTACATTGTGTTAACTAGTGGCGTAATTTTTTCCTTTAAACTACAAATTGCGTCTTTTTGCCTTTTAGATTCAAACACGTGTTCAGACCGTCATAATGATTTTTATCTCCGTTTCCGTCCCGTCTAAAAGGGTACCGTTTCGTCTGCATGTCTAAATAGTTAGTTTCAATGGCGGTAGGAAACGCTGGCATAGGCGAGCATGTATCCTAGTATCTTACGCATTATTTTATCCCTACATGTTATCTTTATAATTGGAGATATTTTAACGTTGTATCACGGTAAATTCATCACAAAGACATAAAATTAAATTGAAACCATCCCAAAGGTGTAGCGAAAGCAGTATAAGGTTTTGCTCTGTCCGACAAGGGGACTTGCCAATAACCTTTAGATAAATCAAATTTACTATAAAAAAAAATAGCCGTAGATAATCTATCTAAGAGAGAATCTAACACAGGCAAAGGTTCAGCATCTGAGATCATCAAAGAATTTAACCGCCTAAAGTCAATGCAAATCCGAATGGATTTGTCTTTCTTCCTAATCAGTGCCATAGGAAAACTGTATGGAGATTGAGAAAGAGAAATATGTTTAATTTTATCATATCCTTTATCTCTTCTTGTACTTGTGATTGAAAATGTACAGGGATAGGATAAGGTTTAAGTTTGATTGGTCTAAAATCAGTAAGAAGAACATCATGTTCACTGATATTTGTACGCCCAGAAATATCCGTGAGCACGTCAGGAACGATTGTAGTAAGAACGAAATCTGATCTTTCTGATATGAAACAAGAGTTGGCGAAATAGAAATATCTTTCCAATTCTCAGTAGACAAAAGTGGTAACGTAGGTAGAGACAAAAGAGGCTCAGAAATATCAGGTAATTCAGACAACTCTTCCTGTATGACAGCTAAGGAAGAGCGACGATAAATGGGCTCGTCAATAGCCTCAAAGACTGGTTTAAGATGAGGAGGACGAGAGTGAAATTGTTGCAGCATGTTGATGTGAAAGGTTTTTTCCTTTCCTTTAACCGATATAATGTAGTCAACATCTGACAATCT
This sequence comes from Oreohelix idahoensis, assembly GCA_024509875.1. Taxonomy (NCBI): domain Eukaryota; kingdom Metazoa; phylum Mollusca; class Gastropoda; order Stylommatophora; family Oreohelicidae; genus Oreohelix; species Oreohelix idahoensis. The sequence continues at coordinate 71,567 of JAMPIV010008643.1, forward strand.
TTCAAGTACAGTATATGGTCCTCTCCAAGATACAAGTAATTTATTGTCTTTATTGGGTAACAATACATAGGCCTCATCCCCCGGCCACAATTGGCGCAGCTTTCTGTTTTGGTTAACAAACAATCTCGCCTTACTTTTAGCTTTTTCTGATGCTTCTACAGCTATCTGGAATGCGTCAATAATTTTTTTCCTTAAATTCGCTACATATTGGTAGGAGGTTTGAACATCCTCAGGCATGTCAGCTCCAACCAATTACTGTTTCAATATGGACATAGGTCTTCTTGGTTTGGCACCGAAGACTAATTCAAACGGCGCAAATCCAGTATGTTCGTTAGGTATTTCCCGATAAGTTAACAATACCTCTGGGAGTACTCTATCCCAATCCTGCGGGTATTTCGCAGTTACCTTGCCTAGCATTTATTTAAGAGAGCGGTTGAGCCTCTCTATTTTCCCATTTGCAATGGGGTGATAGATGCTACTGAGAGATCTGTTTATCTCAAATTCCCTCATAACCTGGGTCATAACGTCAGAAATAAACCGAATTCCCCGATCTGATAATATGTTTTCGGGAAACCCCAATCGGCTGAAAATCAAAAATAGGGCATCAGCAACATCTACAGTAGATATAATTTTGAGAGGAATAGCCTCTGGCCGGCGTGTGCACATATCAATGCATGGTAGGACATAACGATGACCTCTAGCTGACGTGACTGGTAGTGGACCTATAAGGTCGATTGCCATTGTTGCGAAAGGACGCAATGATATGTCAGACGCCTGGATAGGCGCACTATGCTTGGATCGTTTAGCCGCAACATCTTGGCAAGTTTTGAACGTGCGACAAAAGATTTTTACATCTCTTGTCACCCCGGGCCAAAAAAAAATTAGACAAAATTCTCTGTTTTGCCCTGGCAATCCCTAAATGCCCTGCACAATTAACACCATGAGCATGCCGTAAGACAAATGGGCGAAAACTAGTAGGTACCATAATTTGTTTTTTTACTGACGTGGAATGTTGGAAATTCCGAATCAAGATACCATTCTTTATTGTGTACCAGTGTACAGAATTATCATTAACTACCACATCATCAGACTTGGCAACATGAACATTTTTTTTAATGAATCATCATCATTCTGCATATGTATGAATGATTCTTTGTCAATAAGTTCAACATGTAAAACATCCTCATCTACCCCCTCCTTATAATTTATCACCTCATCAACAACATTCTCCATTGGGACATGTTCGTGCACTTCTGCACGAGACTGAGCTCTAGTCGTGACAGCATTTGCCATAATCAAATGTTGCTGTTCCCACTTTACAATATCATTATTAGTCCATTCATAAAGTCCAGGAATATTTCCCAGGGTTATCCTAGCAATTGGTTTGTCAAACAGGCATACTAGAGTCCTCCCAGTAAAATAAGGGATATCCAAGAATGCTTCCGCCGTCAGATAATATTCCACTGTGCCACCAAAAGTAATGCACTTGACTTCTTTGCCTGCGTAATCAGATCGATCCACCAACGACCTGCGCACTCCAACTGTAGTGCACCCCGTGTCCCTGAGCACTGAAACAAGTTGGTTGTTAACGAAACCGCCATTAAACACTAGTGAACCTGCCCCATCATAAGAGGACATGACTGGCAAAGGATGTCTACACATGAGCCTAGGAACTCCCTGTAGTTGAAACAAAGAATTACATTCAGAACAATTTGTACTATTGGATAAGTCTACACTGCATGCATTTGCATGAGAAACAACATTGTTATTTTGGCCTGTATTATTGTCACTTTGATGCACAACTGCATTAGAACGTTCAGGATTTCTAGAACGTCGAAAGTTATTGTTCTGTTGAGAACTTCTATTGTTGTAATAATTGTCATTATTTCTATAACCTGACCTTTGGCCTCTGTTTGACTGGTAATTATATCCACCTCTATTCCAATCCTTGTTAGGTCTGAAAGATAATTGATGAGGTATATATCCATCATCATATGAATAGAAATTCCTTTGAGGTTGTTGTGACCTATTATTAAAATTATACCTCCCTCTGAAAGATCCATTATTATTATCTCGATTAAATCGAAAATCTCTGTCCATGCTATATGATCTTTGTCTTGGTGGATTATAGATCCTAGTTCTGGCTGATGCCACTGGCAATGCATCCTTTATGTTATTCCTGCCAAGATTTCTTCCAGGATGTGCAACTTGGTACTGTCGTCCCAGATTTTCTACAGCAGCCAAAGTCTCAGGCTTTCTCTCCTGCAGAACGGACAAAAAGTCAACACTGATTGAAGACAGCACTTTGTCTCTGTTACGGGCGCTGTTTCGGGGCAGTTTTATATTATTTGATGAGTAGCACATCTACTCTGGCCAATGTCCATAGAGGGGTATGTAGTTTAGTCCCCGCACACAGCCCTATCTCCACCAACGAATAATATCACCACGAAGGCCAGGTTGGACGATTCAAATATACAATTTTATTAACATAAAATGATGCTCCTCAAATCTCATCAGTAAAGCCATACAATACATTGGCTAAATATGGAAATGCAGTCCTCAGTAAACTTCCATGTCGTCTGTCACTACAACGCTGTTCTCGACAGGTTTCTCATAAATATACTGAAGCACATTAAAAACGCACCACTATTATATATACTGATGCCCAGAAGCTGGGAAAAAAGTGTGGGAATGGATTTTCCCCCTGTTTGTCATGAGGTAGAGAGCGAATGGCTGCTAGAATGGAAAGTGCATGATTCAACCAACGGGTTTGTGTACAGACTACATGAAAACAATGAAAGTTATACGTGCAACACGATTCCCAACAGCTATGACCTTGAAAATGTGTACGCGTTGTGGCAGTATATTCGGTATAAAAAGGCCGTTGAGATAAAACACCCAGTACATGTGCTTCAAATGCCACGACTATCTGAAAACGACCGCCAACGAGCCATTGGTATGTTGGAGACCGGAATGAGCTCGCGGGCCATTGCCAGAAGGATGAATTGCCACCACAGCACTATTGTACGTCTCAATGAACGTTAAGGAACCACTGTCAGTGCCCGGGATAGACTTCGGAGTGGCCAACCACGAGTTACTACCCCTGCGCAAGATCGTCATATTGTGCTGAGTCACCTAAGGAATCGTTCTCTCCCGGCAAGTCAAACAGCAAGAGCAATAGTGGGTAGACGTGGGCAAGTCTCTCGAATGACAGTCATACGACGACTCAGAGATACAGGCCTTACTGCAAGACGACCTTATGTTGGGCCAAACTTGACTTACAGACATCGTCAGCAGCGCCTGCAATGGGCAGAGCAACATGTCAGATGGACTAGACTGCAGTGGAATGTTGTCCTATTCACAGACGAGAGCAGATTCAACATATCCTTGGCTGATGGACGTATGCGGATTTGGCGACGGTGTGGAGAGCGCTTTGCAGATTGTGTGTTCGTCAGCACAACAGATTTGGAGGTGGCAGTATTCACATTTGGGGAGGATTCAGTTTTCACCATCGCTTGCTTCTTCAAGTCTTCCGTGGAAATTTTAATGCTGTGACATATCGAGATGAGGTTCTGGATGCATTGGCTGCTCCTGCGTTCACAAATTATCCAGACTTGCAGCTTCTCCAGCAGGATAACGCACGTGCGCACACGGCATGCATTACGCAGCAATATCTACAGCAGCAGAACATTGTCATTGTGACGATTGATTGGCCTGCCCTATCACCAGACATGTCCCCTATAGAACATCTGTGGGACGAGCTTGGCCGCAGAGTCTACATGCAAGGTTCTCCAGCTAATCTGCAACAGCTCGAAGCTGCTCTTACACGTGAATGGGACTTGATTCCCCGGAATTTCCTTCAGAGACTTGTGCGTTCCATGCGGAGCCGCTACCAAGCTTGTTTGCAAGCACACGGTGGACATACCAGATACTGAGGATAGCGTGAATGAATTTTTTATTGGTTGCATTTTTGGATTTCTCCCTTGCCTGCACAGAATGCAATGAATTTCATAACAATCAAATGTACAAATTAATGACCAGCATGGATTCATAGGAAAATGAATAAAGATTTCAAATATGTAAACTTGTAAACACTTATATTTACATTTCACACTCTGTTTCTGGATTATACAGGTGGTGCGTTTTTAATGTGCTTCAGTATATATTTGTACTCACATTCCTGACATCTATACGAATTCCTATCATACATAAACTAGACTCATCACACGGAGATGTATGGATGAGCTAGTGGTCGAACATTGTAGGAATCGAGAGTGAAGTATAATAATTCTCAGGAGCTTGGAATACACACGTCCACCTGCCTTGAAGAACACACAGAGAAGAGAGCATTTGACAGATCGCTAACATCAGCAGAAGGCTACTCTAGGCATCTGCTACTCGGCCAAAAGCAATGACGTACTTCCTATAACCAAGGGTCACCGGTCATAAACAAATATGACTACTTGTCGAACCGTATTGATATCGACATAGATGTTATGAATTAAACTCATACCATTAGGGTGCAGCGGGGTGTTTTATATTATTTTATGATTATTACAGCTACTCTGGCCAATGTCCATAGAGGGGTATGTAGTTTAGTCCCCACACAACGCCCTATCTCCACCAACGAATAATATCACTACGAAGGCCAGGCTGGACGATTCAAATATACAATTTTATTAACATAAACGATGCTCCTCAAATCTCATCAGTAAAGCCATACAATACATTGGCTAAATATGAAAATGCAGTCCTCAGTAAACTTCCATGTCGTCTGTCACTACAACGCTGTCCTCGACAGGTTTCTCATAAATATATCTGTACTCACTTTCCTGACATCCATACGAATTCCTTTAACCCCCCCCCCCCCCCCCCCCACCCTCTATCTACGGCCCTGATATATACATATATAACTACATATAAGTGTATAATTGTCTGCGATATACCGGTATATCACTAGTTGACAAAAACTGTAGTCGGAGTCGGACTTCTAAAATTTCAAGAGTCGGAGTCGGACAATTTTTTGGCCGGCCCCACAACCCTGCGTCAAACTACGGAACAAGATATTTTCAACCCTGCTTCAAACTACGGAACAAGATATTCACAACCCTGCTTCAAACTACGGAACAAGATATTCACAGCCCTGCTTCAATCTACGGAACAAGATATTCCCAACCCTGCTTCAAACTACGGAACAAGATATTCACAACCCTGCTTCAATCTACGGAACAAGATATTCCCAACCCTGCTTCAAACTACGGAACAAGATATTCACAACCCTGCTTCAAACTACGGAACAAGATATTCACAACCCTGCTTCAAACTACGGAACAAGATATTCACAACCCTGCTTCAAACTACGGAACAAGATATTCACAACCCTGCTTCAAACTACGGAACAAGATATTCACAACCCTGCTTCAAACTACGGAACAAGATATTCACAACCCTGCTTCAAACTACGGAACAAGATATTCCCAACCCTGCTTCAAACTACGGAACAAGATATTCACAACCCTGCTTCAAACTACGGAACAAGATGTTCACAACCACCGTTGCCACTCCCAAGTGGATTCCCCTAATATTCATATAATATATGACTCTGCTGCACACAGTAACAAAATTAAATTAGACAGAATTCAGCATCAAGCTTTATGAACAACCTCAATGGGAGCTCTAGAGGTGGCTTTAGGAATTCTACCCTATACGGAGAAAAAAATTAAGACTAAATTACATGAATAAAGTTATGTAAGACAATTCTGACTCAACATTTACAGCTTTTACCAAATGCCAACTAACAACTCAGGTCAATCCAATGAATACTAATAGATACCCAACAGGATGGAAGTACATGGAGGAAATTGTCCACCTGGGTACTTTAATTACATCAATTAATAACAGCTGTGAATACAAGCCAGTGGCCCCACCCTGGGAGATCAAGAAACCAGACACGGACTACTACCTTGCATAAATACTCAAGAAAGCAAATAATATAAAAAATACTAAAAACACCGCCACAAAATATATACGCAACAAATATCAAAGGACAACATTACAGTATGCATAGATGGATCCAAGGAGACGATGTCAAATTACCAGAATGCAGTAGATCTGATATAGCGGAGGAGATATTTCTGGCTACTACATACTTATATTCCAGAGAATGTTCAGTCTTAATAGCTTGGAAACCTTCACATATTGGAATAGAGGGAAATGAGAAGGCAGATAAAGAAGCCAAGATAGGTAGATCTGATAAAAATGTAATAAATGTGGGGATGAGTAAATCAGAGATTAAAAGCTTAATTAAAGAAATACAGTAATAACAGATGAATGGAAAACAGAGTGGGATAAAAATTTGAACGGAAGACATGCATATAAGATGTTCTAGGCTCCAACAAGAAAATGTCAGATATTTAGGGAATTGAAAATTCCCAGTAATAAGTAAGTTCTCAGACTACAGCTGGGAAAAGGCTATTTCAGAACAGAAGAACCTTACTGTGCAGGATGTCTTCAAGACAATAATATAGAACATTTCTTGTTAAAACCTAAGAGATATGATTTACTCATCCCTACATTTATTAGATTTTTATCAGATCTACCTTTCTTGGCTTCTTTATCTGCCTTTTCATTTCCCTCTATGCCAACATGTGAAGGCATCCAAGCAATTAAGACTGAACATCCTCTGGAATATCTTCTTCTTCTTCCTCGTTCGTCCTGAAAACGACGTTGGTTGCGTTGTGTCTGTTTACAGCGGAACTGCGATATCTGCGCCTTTCGGCCAACACATCTGACTTCAGCACGGCATTTTTTGGGACCGGGTTTGCCTTCCCTCTTCGATCCCTACTCTCTCAGCCAGACTGCAGTGATGCAGCCTGTTTCCAGGACCACCACGTGGAGGTGGAGTGGTGTCTTGGTCAGCTCTGGTTCGATGACCCTGACGCAAGCAGTCAAGCTATGGGTCGCTGACTGCATTCTGCGTCTTTGGGTCACCTCTGGAATACTCGTAAGTATGTAGTAGCCAGAAATATCTCCTCTGCTATATCAGGTCTACTACATTCTCGTAAGTTTCTAAGTGCTTGAATTGTTGAAAGTCAGTTAAAATTGTTAGTTTTTTGGGAGGGTTATTAGAGAATATTTCTAGTGCTTTTAGTATTGCCACTATCTCTGCAGGGAAAATGGATGTATTTTCCGTGATACTATATTCTTTTGCCATTTTCAATATTGGAATATACGAGTACGATATATTCCTATACCCAATTTGCCATCATCTCCCTTGGACCCATCTGTGTATACAGTAATGCTGTCTTTTGATATTTGTAGGATATATTTATTGGCTGTGTTTTTGATATTTTCGATATTATTTGTTTTCTTAAGTATTTATGCTAGGTGGTTGTATGTATATAGTGATCGCATTATTGGTAGTCGGCGAAAAAGGGAACGTACTCTTCCCGTAGTTATAGCTAGTAAGTGTAATTTATTCCCCATGTAAAAAAGAAAAAATAATTTCCAATAACAATGAAGTTTACAACTTAAATGTTTTTGCAATTAAAAAAAAATATTATTGATTATTCTAATCGCTAATAAAAATAAACATTGGATAAAAAATTAAATTGTGATTAAAAATTGAAATCCTTATTTGTATACAAGTTTGAGAATTGTTTTACGGTTTAATAAATCCTACGTAATCTTTTAAACATCTACACATTTTGAAAACCGTATAAATGTATTAAAAATGTTTATGTGGTATATATACAAAGAAAGCAAACTTTTCGTGTACTGTTCACGCAGTACACATACTAAAATTGAAACGATACAGAGAAGATAAGCATGGCCAATGCTCAAGGATGACACGCAAATTCGTGAAGCGTTCCATGTGTTTTTTGGGGGGTTTTCCTGGTTGTAATCTGTTTAATAAACCCCGTTGTTTCAATAGATTATTGAAAAGTCACCTCCTATTGTTCAAATGTTTATATCCTTACTTGTATTCCCAAGATATACACGACAAAAAAATAATCTCAGAACAATGAGCAATAACGGATCAGTGGAGACATTTGTTTTATTTTTTGTTCCCCAGGAAGGTACCGAGAGTACTCAGGAAAGCACCACATACCAGAGACTAGAGTGCCCTCTCAAGTTGTGCTCGACTTACCACCCCAGACTAGTAATACATAAAACCTCCTGCAACCCGCAAATAAAAGCCTCCTACCTACCGTGTTGAAAACACTTGCTATGAAAACCATCTGTCAATATGAAGAAGACATTATCCATAGGCTTTTAAAGCAGCCATTAATGTTGGATATGGTGCCATAATCATCTCACCCAATACAGAAGAACTGATCTAAACTGCAGGCCCTTGTGATACCTGATGCACAAACTACGAAGCAGAAGTAGTTGCCATCCAGAAAACTTTAACTAGACTCTTCGAACTATTTGAATCAAATGAAATAGAACCAAATGATATTGTAGTCTTCTCAGACTCCGCAGGCTGCCCTCTTGACAATAGAGAACTAGAAAACTTACATAATCAGTACTATCAAGCAGAGGCGTCCCTAAAGTACTTAGCACCCGGGGCAGATCTTACCTGTGACACTCCCTCCCCCAGCAAAGAAACACACTAGTAAGTAACATTTTTAGCTGAAAGTGCTGTATTAATAGTGTCCGATTGCACCCCCTTCCTGGCTGTCACCCAGGGCGGACCGCCCCCCCCCTCGCACCCCCCTTAGTACGGCACTGCTATCAAGGAGGTTCAAGAAATATACGCCACTGCTATCAAGGAGGTTCAAGAAATATACGCCACTCCTATCAAGGAGGTTCAAGAAATATGTCACAAAATTATGAACTTGTATGGAACAGAAATCTACGTGCAATGTATTCCTGGCCACATAGACATCACATTGAATAAGGCAGTTGATAAACTGGCAAAGAAGTGATCGAAATGCCCCAACCATAGAATATGTTAACAATAAAACAAATAATAAAAAAACAACTGTAAAGAAGATTGGCTGAACACGTGGGCACAGGCTAAAGCAGGAAGAAGGCTCTTCATACACTTAACAGCCCCAAATAAGGAAGATGCTATCAATCATATTGATCGAAAATATCAAACCAAAATCTTCAGATTGAGAACAGGTCACTCTACACTAAATGGTCTCAGACACAGATTATGCTCACAAAATACAATAGCAAAATGTAGACACTGTCCAAACCCGTTAGAGACAGTAGAACACCATCTACTACTGTGCCCTGCAATCCCGGGAATGAGACAACTCCTCCTACCACACAACCTATCCATGGACCATATATTTTATGGCAGTCCTAAACAGCTTACACGAACTGTGCAGTACCATATAATGGCATCAAGGTCACCAAGAGAGTGGATCAAAGTCAAGTCAAGTGAAGTCATGTTAAGTCAAGTCATGTTAAGTGAAGTCATGTTAAGTCAAGTCAAGTGAAGTCATGTTAAGTCCCCCGGAACAAAACAAAATAAAATATAAAATGAACCAATAAACCAACACGCAAATTCGTGAAGCGTTCCATATTTTTTTTTAATGTGGCGTTAAATTGTATTTTAATTACCCTTAAGGAAAACACGCCGCTTTAAGGAGAAACCATAGCATCAAGGATTGCTGTTCCGGGCGGGGGGGGGGGGGGGAGAAGAGGGGGGAAGTGGGTGCTAGCAGTCCGCTTCAGGGCTAGTCCATAATCAGGGCTTCATGATCCTGACTACAGTTATCATCACCAGCGGCGGATCTGAAGCATTTGGCACCCGGGGCGGAGTTCCTTTGCCCCCCCCCCCCCCCTTCCTCCCCCGGCTTTTCCCACAAACAAAATTGTGAAATTAAAATATACAACAGAAAAATAAAATATGCTTACAAATAGAAGGTTAAACAGTTTGTTCAAACAAATTGTAATTTTTTTTTTAAATGCATTACTTTAAAAATTCAGTTAACACGTGATACTACACTTCATTTGCAAATAAAAAACAAAAAACACACATACACACTCACAGAGAGAGAGAGAGAGAGAGAGAGAGAGAGAGAGAGAGAGAGAGAGAGAGAGAGAGAGAGAGAGAGAGAGAGAGAGAGGAAATAAATCATCACTTTGAGCCTCTTCTTTAAACGTTAATGGACAAGATTCACAAACTCCACATTTGAGCCTTCATGTCTGCAGACTGATTTATGACCTCATCAAAATTCATTTTCTTTGCAAATTGACACTCAGTAGAAAATAAAGCCAGATTTGTCAAACGCGTTTGACTCATTGTTGAGTGAACAAATTTTAAAAAATCAGTTTCAATATTTTTCAATGGTGAGGCCCTAAGCCAGGGGTCAGGGGTCGGCAACTAGTAGATCCAGAGCTACCGGTAGATCTTTAGCGATTATTTGGTAGATCGTTTAGCGACTGCGGGGAAAGTAACAGACTATTTAAATTAGGCAAATTCCAGCCTTGACCTCTCCAGCCGGAATTTAAAATCGTGGCGTCCTCGGGGTCAAAAGTACTTTTTCTGCATCCCCAATGAAAAATCACGTGACCAAAATACAGTACAGTATATTTGTGAACTTCTTGAGATAGGAAGTCGGTATTTTCTTTGTAAGCTTCCTCATTTCTTCACCTCTTCCCTCCCTAAAAATTACACACACACACACACACACACACATACACACACACACACACACACACACACACACACACACACACACACACACACACACACACACACACACACACACACACACACACACACACACACACACACATATATATGTAGATCTTCAGATGGCGCAATGTTACCAAAGTAGATCTTTAGAAGGCTCAGTGTTACCAAAGTAAATCCCAACAGCGTATAAGTTGTCGACCCCTGCCCTAAGATATAGAAAGCTGTAGAGGTCCTATTTGGTAACATAATAAGGCCGTATAACATCTGAACTTTGCAAAAGAGGTCCCAACAGACTGTGAGGCCCTAAGCTGTAGCTTATTTAGCTCATGACTAAATCGGGCCCAGGATCGTCAGGATGTTGTTTCAATACCTTGCCATGCTGCGATATTACTATGCAAATACTATCTTACGTATAAAATAGCTAACGCCAACCCAGGTGAAATAATTAAGGAAGTTAGCCATTAGGCTAAAGCTCTCTATTATGAAGAAACTGGCTGGCACAAGTTGGGGGGCAAATACCAACATACTTAAAAAAGTCTATACAGGCACAGTCAGACCTGTACTTGAATATGGCATGTCAGCCTGGGCCACAGCATCTAAAACAAACACAGAATGTCTAGGGAAAGTGCAAAATTCAGGCCTTAGGCTAATCACTGGAGGGATGAAGACTTCTCCAATCCAGGCAATGGAGCGATACACCAACATCCGCTCTCTTGATGACAGACGTGAGGAAAAGGTATTCACTCACAGTGAGAAGCTTCTACGAATGCCAAGTCATCCAATGCATGCCAAACTCCATAGTGTGACAAAGAACAGGCTGAAAAGAACCAGCTTCCTAAACATCTCCAAACATCTGCATCGATGCCATGAAGACCTCCTCCCAAATCGATCTACTGAGATTGAAATGTTAATTGATTACGAGGAGCCAGACGACTGCCATGGAAATATATCTATCATCACAGAAGTCCCTGAAATAAAAAAGAAAGGCCACCTGACCCCTCAACAACTAAAAACTTTGGCTCAAGAAATGATTGAAGAAAAGTACAACCCGAAGGAGTGGACACATGCATACACAGATGGATCTGCTGAGGGGGCAGTAAAGAACGGTGGAGGAGGTATTTTTATAAGATTCCTAAATGGAAAGATCATCCGAAAGGCCTTCCCAACTGGAAAGATCTCCTCCAATTTTAGGGCAGAAGCTATGGCACTACTGCAAGCCCTGAAGATCCTCACCAGACCTGAACAGCAGCCACAAGCTAAGATAGTAATCTTCACTGACTGCAGATCATTACTTGAATCAATACAAAACACCAGAAATGATAACATGATGAATGAGATCAGATCTGAGCTTAACATCATCCAAAGGTCATCAACCATTGCCCTTCAGTGGTTACCTGCCCATTGTGGAATCGCTGGTAATGAGAAAGCAGATGCTCTATCAAGAAGCGGCAGTAAAATGGAACAATACAGCCACCCATTGCCCTATCGGGAAGCAAAAACCATCATCCACAACAAGTACAAAAATCAGTGGAAGGAGGAAGGGGATATATACAGCAGAGATGACCCAATCCACCACCTAAACAGACACCAACAGACGACAATTTTCCGCCTGAGAACTGGACACTGCAGATTACTTGGACATCTCTATCGCCTCAAGATATCCCACACGAATGAATGCCCTTGTGGAACTGATATCCAGACTCCAGAACACATTCTCCAGAACTGTCCAACCCATGATAAATTGCGACGTGCGACCTGGCCAAAAGGTGATGAGCTCCAGCAGAAGCTATGGGGCTGCCGCGCCGACCTGGAAAAGACTGTGGACTTCGTCCTGGCGACAGGCCTGCAGATTTAGCATGACTACAAACCGAACGCAGAAGAAGAAGAAGAAGCCATTAGGCTAAGAAAAATGATGGAAAAAAAACTGTTAGAGAGAAAATAAGTTAAAACCAACCTTTGATAAGTGAGTTTCCAAGGACACAACACAATAATTCCTTCGAAATGTAATGCAATCTAGACTACTTATTTGCATGCGACTAGCGATGCCTGTAGGAACAATCTAAACAGTTTACTCTTTACTTTGTCGTGTGTCAACGAAGACGCTGCAGTGTGTAGATTTGTCGTACTGATAAGTTGTGAGTTATTTTTGTCCCGTCTGAATAGAGTGGATGGTGATAAGTACGTGAGAAAAAGGTGTGAGAAATAGATTTCACGGGTGAATAGCTTAAGGAGAAGATTTGTCTCTGGAATGAGTAAGTTTCTTTATTCCAGCCTATCTATACGACTATAATTTAGTACAAGACAACCTTGCCCTCCTCATACATATAAATATAAGTTTAACTACACACACATACAGCTATGTGACAACAAGACACAGAAACGTGAAAAACTACGGTTAATTGGGTATGGGTATGACAAACACACAAAGTTAAGTTTCTTTTGTTGTTTAGTATCATTTAAACTTGACAACATCGAATATCTAAAGAAAGATCAAATAAAATCAGATTTACATGCATTTGAAAATAACAGAATAAATGTGCCCTCCCCCTATGGATAAAAGAACCCAAAGAGTTAATAACCCAAAGGTCAAAGGTTAGCACTATGTTACAGAATAGACAGTAAAGAAACAAGTTATTACTAAATGCTACCCAGTAAAGTTAACACGTTTAAGCAAAATCCAATGTTGGTAAAGTTCCTGTAACAAAGAACAATATTCACTCTCTCTCTCTCTGTCAAACAGTGGCTACTCAATCACGCTTACCTACTCTTGGTGATACCCCTTAGAAATACAATTATCCTGAATATAAAAAATCTTCTTCTTCTTTGATCCTTAGCCGCCGACCGTCAAAGCAGTCAGTAGCCATTACGCCTGGTGGCGTCTTGTAGGGCAACAACAAATTGATTCCACTTTGCTCGGTCGGCAGCCATCCTTCGTACAGTGCTCCCAACTCTGGTTCATTCTTTGCATCTCAGCCTCCACAGTCCTCCGCCAAGTTGTTTTTGGTCGGCCTCTCTTTCGTTTTCCTTCAGGGGTCCATAGCATAGCTGTTCTTGTGATGGCATCGGAGTCTCTTCTGAGGACATGGCCAACCCAGCTCCAGCTTCTGCCAGCTATGATGGTGTGCATGTCCTCTTGCTTGCTCCGAGTAAGCAGATCTTGGTTGGTGATGATATTCGGAGAATTTTTCTTAGACATGTTGTGTGAAAAGAGGACAATTTCGACATTTCCTTCTCTGTAACTCTCCAGCTCTCCGCGCCATAGAGAAGCACAGAAAGCACACAGCTCTGATATAATCTTAATTTTGTGCTTGTGCTGTACTGAGAAAAAATATAAAAAATATAAAAATATAAAAAATGCCAGGTTTTATTTCCCAGATTGGCCGCAGTCCATCCTCTAACAAGTCAAGACTAGCGAGGTGAACGCCGAATCTGGTGTGGGTTTTTTCCTGGATGAACAAATGTCACCGCGAATAGTTAGTGTAGCAAGACGTGCTCTTGAGGTTCACAGTTAAAAAAAGAGAAAAATACTTCCATTATTGGGAAACATCTGGTTGCTAACAATGCTACAAATGATGATGATGATAATCCTATCGGCTGACTCTATGGAGAGTGCCGATTCTGAAACAGCGTAACGTTCTGGATAAATCCGCTCCTGGATATGACTGTCAGAAGTCGGGAGTATAAGTGTTCTGTTGTATACCCCAGTGGGCTAGTAAAATTGGAAAAATATTGCTGGGTTTTGTAAGTCCAGTTTAAATTACAAGTTAAAATGTTTCTCATGTATCTTTGCTCACAAATGAAATGGTGATGCACAAGCCAAGAAAAGACAACATTAACCAATCAGTAAATGAAGAAAAGACCAAAAGACCGCTGGACGCCTTTGATCGGGTCTGCTAGGAATAAAAAAAACATTTATGAAAAAAAATGCTACTATTCCATATATATATATATATATATATATATATATATATATATATATATATATATATATATATATATATATATATACATATATATATATATATGCACACAAACGGGGAAAAGACGATCTCTTATCCACTCCGTCAGTCCTGATTAAAGTTAAACGGCACTGGGGTTTTCCTTTACGCCTATACGGTCAGCTTTCGCTAGCGCTGAGAATTCACGTCGGATGGAGGTATGCACTCTCCCCGCCCCTTCTCGCGCTTTAACGATCAGCGTATAATGTCAATAATTATTTAATGATCAATATGCGCACTTACGCAAAGTATCGCCTGTCTTTAATAATATTAATTTGTCGGCGTCTGATAGTTTAGTCGTTTGATATTAAATAATAGGCACTTATAATAAATACGCACAATGAAATAAACCGTGAATTATTTTCTGTCACTATCAGTCGCGCCTAACATATAAATCAGTCAACTAAAACCGTTTATTATTGTGTGAGAAAGCGGGTGGTGAAAATTAACATTATAACTGAACATCTAGTATGAAATAGCTACGCGTTATTTATTTCACTAGTTTTACCAGCTAGAAAATCTAAGTGAATTATCAAGGTACGCTAACACTGTTAACCACGTAAACACTAATTTCTATTACCAGAATATCGGAATGAAAGATCCACAAGAGTGCTATTAACACATTTTCCACAATGGTTCTAGAACTTCGTGCTTAGACTATCCAAAAATTCTGAGTGACAACTGATAGCAGGTTTAAGAAAACACAGTTTATATATAATCATGTTTCTCTGTTCTATAGATGATGTTACTTTTCACACTATTGTGTGCACCGGAGAATCAGAAACATGAGTTCCCCAGATAAATGTTTACGGTCGGCCTTCTGGCGAGGTTTCAACCGTGATCAAAAGACTTATCCGTGTAACGGGGTTCTCGAAGATTTTGCCCGCGACTCGACATCAAAGCGTTAGCTCCCCTCCCCGGAGACTTCAAAAGGCCGTTACGTCTGTTTCACGTGTTTTCTGTCTGAGATCGTATGCCTGACTGCCGTAAATTTTTTAAAGATAGGTCAGAAGATATTTATGGTCCCGTCTGAGCAGAGGTGATAGTGGTGAAATATGTGAGAATAAAGGTGTAAGAAATAGATTTTTTCACGAGGGAATAGTGTAAGAGGAAGATCAGTCTCTGGAGTGAGTAGTTTCTCTAGTCCAGCCTATGTATACGACTATATTTTAATCTCAGACGACCTTTCTCTCCCTATATGAAATATAAGTTTACACTACACACGCCCACAATTGTGTGACAACAATACACACAAACGTGAAAAAACTATGAATACTTGGGTATGGGTCTGACCGACACACTAAGTTAAGTTTTGTTTAGTTTATTATCACTTAAACTTTACAACATCAAAACATATATCAAATATAATCATGTTTACAGACATAGGGAAATAACCCAATAAGTGCCCCTCCCCCCGTTGAGAAAAAATCCCAAAAGAAGTTAATAACCCAAAGGTCAAAGATTAACACTAGGGTATAGAGAATAAACAGTATAGAAAAGAACAAAGTTCCTACTTAAGCTATCCAGTAAATACTCAGGTTAGCGAAATAAAAAAAGAAGTGAGTACGATGATTGTAACAAAGGAAAATATTTTCTTTCTCTCTCTCTCTCTCTCTCTCTCTCTCTCTCTCTCTCTCTCTCTGTCATTCACTCTGTCATCTGTGGCCACAAACAATCTTGCTTACCTAATAACTGGTGTAAGTATCCCTTGAAAAATTACAATAATATGTACCTATAGTGTCAGGTTACCCGTGTGTTGCCGGGGCCCGAAAGGGGAGCAAAGAATAGTAACACTGCACCCTACCACGCATGTCGTAAAAAGCGACTAAGGAGGGTTGGGCATGGGGCTGTTTACCCCATCCCGTAAAAACTTCGCACAGTGGGCTGATCACCTGCTTGCCAACCAATCTGATTATGGAAACAACGATAGATTGTTTGGTCTGTTTTTGTTCCACAAAGACGCCACTAGGCGTGGTGGAAACAGCGATAGATTGATCAATTTGTTGTTGCCCTAAGACGCCACTAGGCGTACTGGCCACATACTGCTTGCCGGTTGGTGGCTAAGGATGGAAGAAGAAGAAGAAGATAGTGTCAGGTGGGTCGTCCAAATCTGGCACCAGACCAGCCTTGGTATCAAATAATAATTTCCAGGTGGTCGCCAAAGTTGGTGGGTTAATTTTTCCTGGATGAGCCCTGTATCACCGCATATAGTTATTGACGCAAAAAGTTCTCGGGGGCGTTCACAGTTATAACAAAAGAGAAAAATAGTTCCTGTATTGTCTAGCCTCTGGGACCCAAAGATGCAGCAATAGAGAATGCAGTTGTAGCGAAATCTGTGAAACAATCGCTAAATTCAGTAAGATTTTACTCCTATGAAAATAAATAAACCCGCCCGTGTGTGTTTGCCTATCGTCGTCTTCTACGCCAGTAGAGCGCTGAATTTTATACAGTAGTAATGCTTAGACAATGATCCCGCCGTCAAATCTTACACGCTTTCCTAGTTTCGTCCTTGAGACTTACAATTAACATGTGCCAGAACTGCGACACCAAACTGCCGTTCTGAATTAACGTAAGATTTTAACTTTAACGCCACTAATAGTAGCAATTCGGACATTTTCCAGAAGTGTAGAACGAAACTGCAGTAAGAATTAACGCAAATATTAAAGCCGCCTTGCAAAACCCCTCTTCGCTCGACACGCAGTTCTATGCCTATATCCACGCTGTTGGACACGCCAGAATATATAAACACACACACCAGTGTATTTCGGGCTAAAAAGTACTATACTGTAACATACGGCAAACGCGTTGTCGAATTGTGTGACGTACTACAAAAGCGCTGTTTCGTTCTGAATGAGAACGACAGTTAAAGAAAAAAAAAATTACGATTTAACGTGGAAATTTTTTGAAAATATAGTACGAGAGGGTGAGAAAAGGAGCATAGTTGGTAGTGTCTCAATTTTGTTGTTTACATAATTTGAAATTTGCACCCAAGCGGGGCATAGAAGGTTAGATAGAAGAAAAACTTAGATAATTTTCTTATATGCTAAAATAAAAGACAGTGACGAATACAATGACATTAATTGGGTAATAGAAGAGTAAAGTGTTAATGTATCTTACCGTAGATAGGAAAATATGTTATTTGAAGAATTGAAGAAGAAAAACGATAATAGTAAATATAATAAATAAACGTATAAAAATATAAGCACTGTGTGACAGACAGCAACGGGATCAATAATTATTTATCAGAATTTGAACCACTCAATAAATAAAGGAGATATTGACAGAAAACAGATGGACTAACAGACTACATCTTTCTCAGCGTGACAGATATTGGGAAAGGGTAGGGTAGTCCAAGATTTGAAAATTGAGTTCAGTTTTGAAAAAAAGGACGCTAGAAGTCTAACAGTCCCTGATTGGCTGGAGTCTAGTATACTAACGGAGGAATAAAACTAGTTTGAAGGTAGTGGTAGTCGCCACTTGAAACAATTTGTATTACACTAAAGTTGTGTGAAGACAAGATATTAGTACGATCTTGTTTTGCTGATCTGCACCAGCAAGCGATCTGGATTTGACCATATTTATCGCAAATCAAACTTATTAGTGTTAATATTTCTCTGATGCGGTAAGAAAGAAAACATTTATATCATTATTATTATTATTATTATTATTATGTATGTATTATTGAATATGTATGAAAATTATATGGGTAGAAGTTTATCTAGAGGGAAGTCAACATCAAACTTTGTGTTGTCTCACAGAGTTGTTAGGAAATATATTAACATGTTGTAGAAAAGCCAGACAGGCTTTCTGACACTTTGGGAGAAAGTAAAATTAAATATTAATGGGGAAATTGTTGTACAGTATTATGACATAAGACCAGGAAAACCACTGGCCGTCGTCTTCAGCAAGTCACCGTGATTGTACATGACTTGATATTATTAACTTAAAATGTTTCCTTTGTCAAGGAAAGTGTCAAACTATAGTTTGAAGTTTATTTGACCATGAATGGGGTAACAAACCAATTAAGAACGCTAACTAATTGTTAGTTACCATGCTGAGTCTGAATTTGATTTACAATGTTTATTAGTTAGGGAAAGAGAGAGTATATAAGAGGTTGAGTAGGACGCATTTATATCGTTCCAGGGTTTCATCTATGACTCAAAGTGAGCCCAGGTCAACCTATACCTGTATATACTTCTGCATCTAAAGACTTGAGGCAGTATCGACTGTGTGCCTCCTTGCTATATTTCAAGAGCAGAATCCTGACTTGGCAGTGGAAGCTGGTGATGTGAACATAATTCATCCTGTATACTAGAACATACTAAGTTAAGAAATCGTCTCCGGGCACTTGATATATCAAACTCAACTACTCTCATTTCTAAAATGTGTATTAGATCATTCAGATTATGATGAAGACATAAGTTCTTTCAATCATTACCCATTCATAGGAGCAAGAGTAAATTGACACTGTTCCAGATTGACATATTTAATTAAAGTTGTGAAAAATAATATACTCAGTTATAAATTGAATCAATTTTATGTAAATACTTTGAATTATCATTTTGAGTTTCAATATTCCAGTATACACAAAATTGTGATACTGGAACAATACATTGTAAAAAAGATTTCACATTTCAAACTTAACTCTGGGTGTTGTTAATTACTTTTCATAGAGTTCTTAGGTGTATTTGTTGTCATTTTATTACAGCACATTTTACATTACCCTAGACACTAGCCAGATAACAGACATACACCATTGTTATACTTAGGATAAAATACGTCGCAGGTTGAGGTCGTAGGGTGGTAGCAGAAAGGTGCCCTGAGAACACAAACCCTATTATCTATTAGACTCAGGGGCCTTCACAGCTTGACCTCACATCTGCATAAAATTCACATTTTACCAATTAACATCAAAATCCACCACAGCAGTCAGCGACCCATAGCTTGACTGCTTGCGTCAGGGTTAGCGAACCAGAGCTGACTAAGACCCTACGCCACCTCCACGTGATGGTTCTGGAAACAGGCTGCATCACTGCAGTCTGGCTGAGAGAGTAGGGATCGAAGAGGGAAGGCAAACCCGATCCCAAAAAATGCCGTGCTGAAGTTGGATGTGTCGGCCGAAAGGCGCAGATATCGCAGCTCCGGTGTAAACAGACACAACGCAACCAACGTCGTTTTCAGGACGAACGAGGAAGAAATACAACTGTTACGTTATAAAAAAAACTGATGATGATAAATCCTAACGGCTTTTCTCTGGGGTGAGTGCCGATTATGAAACAGTGTATACTACTGGATAACGTTCACTTGGGTAAACGACTTTCAGAAGTCGGGAAAATTATGGTTATGTATATTGTCACTGCGGGCTGATAAAATTGAAGGGAAAATCTGGGTATTTTTGTATGTCTCGTTACTCAAATTTACAGTTAAAAGTGTTAGTGTCTCGCCCTGTCAATTCCTGTTCACACCGGTACGGGGACGAACGCCAAGGAAAGCGACAATTATTATTCCTTCAGTAACTGAGGAAAGGACCTCAATAGAAAAGCGCTAGCCGCTGGGTTTTGATAAAGCACTGTATTAGGAAGAAAACAAAACATTTCTAAAATGACAAATCCTAGGCTATCAAACGTAAGGTATGATCTCTTATCCTCTCCGTCACCTAATTAAATTAAAAGGCACACGGTATCTTAAGTCTGTACTATCGCGCGTCGCTTTAACGAGTACGGGTTTGGTAAAAGCATGCAGCCGTTCCCCTCCCGACCCGGTAAAACTCACAGCGCACAATGTCAGTTTTAATTTAATTATGACTACGCTCCCTTAACAATTATCGTTTTTACACATGATATTAAATGCTAGTCACTATATAATTACACACAATGAAAATATAATGCGCATTCTACTCTGTCACTTTATCCGTCACTCCTAGCATTATTTAGTCAGCTAAACCGTATCTTCTGGTGAAAAAAAATTGTTGATGGATTTTACATTACTGAACCATCATCATCATCATCATCAGTTGCCATCTCCACAACGAAGGTTGGCTGTAATGGATCTCCAACGTCTTCTGTCTCTTGTCTTGGTGGTACACTCTGATAGGCTCTTTCCTGTCCATCTCTTGATGTTATCTTCCCACTTATAGCGCTGTCTTCCCCTTGCACGTTTGCCTTCAACTCTCCCTTCTGTTATGGTCTTCTGCAAGGTGTTATGCCTTTTTATGTGGCCAAAGTATTTTAGCTGCCGAACTTTGACCTCCCTCATTAGTTCTCTTTTCATACCTAGATTTTCTAGGACCTCCTTATTTGTTTTCGTCTTTTTCCATGAGATACGCCCCATTCTTCTATATATCCACATTTCAAGAGCCTCAATTCTTTGTTCCAAATGCTTATTCATCATCCATGTTTCTGCACCATACAGAAATGCAGAATATATATAACACTTTATGATTCTCAGTTTTAATTTGTGAGATAACTGTTTGGATGTCAGTATATGTTTCATGTTGTTGAATGTAGCTTTGGCCATTCCTATTCTCTTCTTGATTTCTGTTTCACATCTGCCATCTTCTGCTATTATATGACCAAGATATACGTAGCTCTTGACTTGTTCCAGGATTTTCCCATTTACGCTTATCTTTAATGTGGGTTTATCGTCTGTTATGCTAATTATCATAGTTTTTGTTTTCGCAATATTAATGTCGAGTCCATATTCATGACGTATACTGTTCACTTGCTTCACTAGTTCTTGTAACTCCTGTTCGCTTTCAGCTAACAACACGGTATCATCTGCATATCTAAGGTTGTTTATTGACCTTCCACTGATGTTCAGTCCTGGTATTTCCTGTATCTGTTTGAAAATTTTTTCGGTGTATAAATTAAATAGGCAGGGAGACAGCACACAACCTTGTCTGACACCTCTTTTTATGTCTATGTATGGTGAATAATTCCTTCCTGATCTTACTGTGGCAGTTTGCTCCCAATAAAGGTTACTGAGTATTCTTATATCTTTTCCATCAATACCTATGTCTTTGAGGCATTCAATTATTTTCTCATGATGGACTCTGTCAAAAGCCTTCTTATAGTCAATGAAGCACATATACATACTTTTTTGGACCTCTGTATATTTTTCTGCTAATATTCGTAGGCAAAATATTGCCTCTCTTGTTCCACTGTTCTGTCTAAAACCAAACTGTTCTTCTTGGATTTCGCTGTCTACTTTACTTTTTATTCTTTCCTGTATGATTTTGAGAAGTATCTTAATTGCATGACTCATCAGGCTGATTGTTCTGAAGTCTGAACATTCTGTTGCATTTGGTTTTTTGGGCAATGTTATGAAAACTGATGTCTTCATGTCGTGTGGTATATATCCTGTATTGTATATATCGTTGCATATTTCTGTGATTGTATCTATTCCAAAGCTCTCCAGAGCTTCTATCATTTCAATTTTTATGTTATCCATGCCTGCTGATTTTTCTTTTTGTATCATATGAATGGCATTCTCTACTTCTGATCTGAGAATGTTTGGGCCTTCATTAGAATCTGGTGATGGTTTTTTACCTCTGTTGTCCTCGAATAATTCTTTTACGTATTCTGCCCATCTGTTTGATATGTCTTTCTCATCAAGTAATATTACACCATTTTTGTTCTTGATACAGCTTCCTCCTTGTGCAAACCGCGACCGATTTGATAATTTATTTATTTCTTCATGCATATATCTTGTCATGTGCTTTGCTTCCAAGTCTTCTATTTCCTTGCATTTTGTTTCTATCCACCGTTCTTTTGCTTCTCTACACATATTACGTATGTCATTGTCTATTGTTTTATATTCTGGAGTGTTTTTTGCTGTCTTTCTTTCTGCCATTTTGTTCAAGATGTCGTCTGTCATCCAAATTTGATTTTTCTTAGACTCCTTTTTAGGTTGTCGTAGATTTTGGGATAGGAGTATTACGACTTGGGTTGGTCCCTTCTGAATAGGTTGGAATGAGTGATAGTCACGGTGAGAGTTAGTGAAAAGGCGATAGAATTCCACACGTGAGATGATAGAATCGTGGTATAGAGGCTGTCTCTGAGAGCGGAAAATCTTCTCTCTCTCTCACCTATCATCTACGACAGATCTAACGTAGTCAGACAGTCTAAACCACAGATATATATTACATAAATCTCTATCTACTCACGGGCACGCACATACACGTGACGACAGTTAAACACACAGACGTGGGAATCTATAACAATGATTATACAGATAATTGGGATCGAGCTGACCAACGCACTGATTTTTTTTTTTGGTTCAAGAGAGATATTTTAATTATCGTATCAAAATTTCTCACAACACCAAGAAATACATAAAGGGAGCATACATATAGACATAAAAAATCAATGAATTTCTACCAGGATGATAGACCCGTTATGATATTAACTCTAGGTTTAGCGCACAGCCCCGTTATGAGACAGATGATGGCCCAAGGAGTCACAAATACATACGGTTAGGGTCTAATATTGTCCCCCTTAGAAGGTATAGACTGACTTTGATAGCAGTATCTATTCTAAAGGAACAATTAATACAACAAGCGAGTGCATTAAATAACGAACATCCTTCCGTCACTTTCACTCGGTTCATTCATCGGGGATCCCTGGCACACGTTCTTACCTATCAAAACTTGATGTTGTTCACCGTCTGGCGCAACCGTAGGACACTTCTCTACAGTGAATCTGTATTCTTTGGATAAAAGCGAATCCCAGCTCTACAATTACAGGTTTATTCTACTGTTTTCGGGGAGCGTTCACTTCACCAGTTAAATCTTAGATTTACTGTTAATGTCACTTGAATCAGGTTTGATAAGCAAGTTTAAACGGGCACACAGAGTTCAGAAACACGAGGATTCCCTTAATTTGGAAAAGATGACCAGTGGACAACTTCTTTCAACAGATAGCCTTGTTTCACTATTCACTCTTTCGACAAAAAATGTCGGGAAATGTTAATGTTATTTCTTGTAATATTCACGCCGCCAGGCAGAAAATTTACGTAGAGTTTATGAAAGAATTTAAGATCTGGCGCAAAGGCCCTGCATTGATCATTACAGTCTTTGAAACCCGTTAGTGGGATATAGTATTTCTGTCTAACACTGTTTGCATAGGCACTGTCAGACCAGTGTTACTTGAGAAACCCACGTGGTTCAAAATAAGGACTGTCTATTTCTTCATAAATATGAAACTCTTATTAAACGCCCGTAAAGTTCGGGTCACCCCAGTAATTCACTGTATAAAAGGAAAAGCACATATAAATCATTCACATATTATGTACTCAATATAACTTACATTTTAAATAGCAAACCGACCGCTTGACTTATAATTTAAAACTTCCCGAGAGATAAGTTATATAAAAAGATCGATCAGCCTGAATTAGGAATATCATGCGTATTCCGTCAATATTCACTGATGTCGCATCTAGCATTTTTAAGTTAGTTTTAAAATATTCTCTCGTCTGATTATTTAGCAGTAAAATTAACTACATTATAGCTACATTATTGTTTAATGCTAGAAATTATAATTTATTCTGCTATCCACTGAAACACGTCACTAGAATATAATACAGACTATATAAATTTTAGCACTCTGCGCAAAATCTAACAAGTGAAATATGAAATAAGCGACTTAACACTTTATCACTTCACCAAAATACTAGAGATTTATATAATATATATAATATTTTACCTCAAACACAGAAGTACTCAGAACTTAACCCACTTCGACCAAACTAAAGGCCATCTCTATTTACAGAGATTATTTAGAAATCGAACGAAGGTTGTTCTAGTCTAACTGCAAAGTTACTGAGTGAAAATGAAATAAAGTTTCAAACTTGGGTTAATATTTTAAAACCAGACAAAGGAGGAACTATTATTTCGTAGAACGAAATGCTCTCCCCTTTCCGGCTTTAACGATACGTTTAACACCTAACATGTCGTAACTGCCACCTACTGACCACGATGTACGCGTGTCAGTTTCAAATCCCAGACAGCCTGACTGAAAACTGCGACTATAAGGTGTAAATATTCGCTCCTACTTAAGCGTTCGGCCGATGCAACTCGTGGTTGACCGGTGAAAACTCAGACGGATGTCGGCTCTCTCCTAGCATTCTCACGCGTTTACGTCGAGAATCTAACTCAGGAGTGTCGTGTCATCTGAAGGTGCAGACCCAAGTCGGCTCGATGTCTGAGATAGCTGCAACTTAATTGCCCTTCTCGTCTGACTGACCTCTAAGTAATAGAATTACGTATCCCAGTATGAGAAAAACACAAGGTAAAGTTTGAGAATACTGAAGAAAATACAGGAAAAACAAGTAAGGAAAGATAATAAAATAAAGGATGCGGGTGAGAGAATAGGAAGAAGATCTAGGCAATTTAATGATCAAAACCTACGTGACATAGGTAAATTTGCATTTGCTAATTGTATGCTTGTTTTTAAGCATTCCCATTTTGCGGTTGCTTTTTCTTCTGGGTTTTCTCTTCTATACTGCTCCATGCTTTCTGTCAATAACTGTTGATATTTATTTTTTACATCGATTAAATATTTATGTTTTATATCTGGTTGTTTCAGCGCTGATATTTCTATCTGGGGTTCCTCCTGTCTTCTGTTTCCTGCTCTTTTCAGCGTTATATTTACTTTGATGACGACTGGATTGTGATCTGAATTTATGTCGGCGCCAGGATGTGTCTTTGCACTTAAATCTATGTTTTATCATGATATAGTCGATTTGATTTCGTGTTACATCTCCTGGGCTTTTCCATGTGTATAATTTCCTTGGGTGGTGTTCAAAAAAGGTGTTACATATGACCAGCTGGTTTTCTTCACAGAACTGGATAAGTCTGTCTCCTCTATCATTTCTTGTCCTTAATCCGTACTGTCCTACTATTTCTTGTATTTTCCTTTTCCTACTTTTGCATTCATATCACCCATTACTATCAACACATCTGTAGATTTGACTGGTTTAAGTGTGTGTTGTAGCTCTTCATAGTATTCTTCTATTTCTTCCTCGCTGTGATCTTTAGTTGGTGCATAAGTTTGTAAGATTGATATGTCGAATGGCTTTGCTCTCATCTTTAATAACATCATTCTGTCATTGTGTGTCCAGTATCTACATACGTATTTTTCTAACTCCTTCTTTATCAACATTCCTACCCCTCTTTCATGTTTTTCTCCTCCTGAGTGTATAAGCGTGTACTGGTCTCTTTTTATGTAGCCTGTATCCAAAAGTCTTGCCTCTGCAACTCCCAGTATATCGAGTTTCATGTCTGTTGCCTCTAATATAAGATTGTCAAGCTTTCCTTCTCCGTTTAGAGTTCTAACATTCCATGTTCCTATTTTTAGGCTTCTCCTACTAGTTTTTAGGTGGTCCTTCTCAGAATGCTCCCTTTCAACAGAATTTAAGGAACGCTCGTCATTATGTACTTCCTTACTCATTAGAGGAGTTGCCTCTTCCCTGTTAATTTGTACAGTAGATTCTTCCCCAGGGGACAGAGAGTTCTCTACATATCGGTTCTTATCTTGTTGTTGTGATCCCATTACGTTCTGTGGGAAGTACGTGGTAAGGCCCCAATCTCTTCCACGGTAGCTAGCCATTGTCTTTTTCTATGTCCGACATGCCTCTAGTGCGCCACACTTTTTGCTGTTTCGCTTTGCGAGCCGTTGATCTTCACTGGTAAGAAAATATCTACGTATTTGCTATTTCGCTAGTCTTAACGCTAAGGAATGGCAGTGAATAAAATGGTAAAGCTTTTAACACATTTAATACTTAAGCACAACTTATATTATTACCAGAGAAATTAAAATAATCCTCACGCAGCTATTAACGGACTATTTTACATAGGTTCTAGCATATGCGTTTAGACTATCCAAAAATTCCTGAGAGACTTGATAATCTGACTAGGAGAGAAGGCAATATATATAGTGATTTATGGTAATATCACTAAGAGATGTGAAAATTCAGACCTTGGGAAAATCAACGAGCTTGGCTTCCGAGATAAATGATTCTACGGTTCCCTCACTCGCGATGCCGAAACAACATCAAAGGGCATCCCATGCGAACGGGTCTTCTTAGATTATCTCCCCCTGCCGTAGATCAAATACTTAAGTCCCCTGAAAATGTCGGACATCAAAGGTGATCGGGACGTATTATTTTCGCCATTGAATTGATCAAACAAAGAAACCGTTTAATTCTACGCGCGTCTGTCTAATTGCCGATAATTGGCAAGTCAGCTCGCGTGAGAAACTCAGGTAAGCAATCGTGATTCGCTTCTCTGGTAGGACTGCCGGGTGCGAAAATTGGTAAACACTCATCAGCGCATGTAAACAGGAAAGATAGGCGTAGCTTCAAAAGTGAGTAATCAGACAGCGAATTGTGTGGCATAGCCTTCGCAAAACATAAACGCTAACTGAGGCAGCTAAGGCGGTCGGATTTCTGAGGCTATATTTACATTTCCACGTCACACTGACATATACTGGCGTGGGAAAACGAGGTAAACGAAAGCTGATTCGCTACCTGTTTTGACGGGCAGGTTACGAAAGTTTGTAAACAATTCGTTTTCTTATGTTCAACGAAAAGAGGCGTGGATAAATTTTAAGCTTGTGTGAGTAAGACAGGCAGAAAAATGCGTGGTTTTCCTAGCAAATCATAGAACGCTAACGGGATTACAAAGACTGTCAGATTACCGTAGGCTCTCTTTCCATTATACGTCACAAGATTTGACAATGAGTCCAAGATGTTCCGGGATCCAATAATAGTTTCCAGTCATTGAGGACACCCGTATCCACTTTCTTAATAGCATAAGGACGGTAACACTTTTCGTAGTTTAACCACCAGGCGTACGCCGCTTTTCGACCCTTTGTAAAGTCGATACCGTCGCTCTATTCATTTTCGGCTGATCCAAGGGTAATACATTTTATAGCAAGTGTGGTCACCTGTTTTGGTGTGTGTGTGTGGGGGGGGGGGGAGACGATCAGTTGAATTTGTACACAAAAGGGGCAAAATTTATACCTGTGTCAAGCGCTCCTGCTACTCACTGAACAGAAATAATTTTGTACAAAATGACTTCGTGCCAAGTAGATTTTCATTGATGTTGCTATCACACACATGGTCCCTAACCAAATCACACAATGAGGAAAATTCCATCCTGGGAGGTGAGATGCTTAAGAAAAGCCATTAATGTTACTAGGAGAGACAGAGCGACAATGAGTCTTGCCAAGGATATACTTAGCAGGGCTTTTCCTATTTGTTTCGGTTGAAAGAATACGAAAAACACCAAGAAAAAAGTGATTTGTCTTATTCAGACAATAGCCAAAGAAAATAGCCAACGTTGCAGCCACATGTTCTTCGTCGGGGAAAGGAAAGAATGTAATTTTGTCGACATTGGGGAAATTATTTCAGGAATATTTTATTTAGTTTCAACATTTATTTTGGCATTTTCACTCTCTCGATGGCACCCCCATCCCCTCCCGCCTGGCACCCATGGCGGACTGCCCCCCGCAGCCCCCGTTGCTACGCCTCTGATCCTCACTGCTTTATTTGTTTAGCTATCCATAGTATTTTTGATTTTCTTCTGTAAAACCACATCTCTGTGGTGGCCAGTACATTTCATTCTTGTTTACTAATTGTCCATGACTCACGGGGTCGGAGTGGCTAAGAGGTATGGCGTCCGGCTCAAACTCTAGAAGTACCGTGTTCGATTCCCAGTTGAGGGAATGTAATTTATGGAAAAATTTTTCAGAACCAGTGATCCTAATGATGTTATACTCCCTCCTGGTCTCCTGGGTATTGAGATTAGATGCCTAGCCTTCTCGGATGAGGGCGAAAAAAATAGGATGTCCCGTATACAAGCAGCGCACGTTAAAAATCCCACAGCAGTTGGAAATCGCAAAGAGTAGGCCTATCAGGCCGCTGCCCTGGCAACAATTTAAAAATTAGAAACCTACCCACCACAAAAATATTTATAGAATGTGTGATTCCTATATACACACATTGGGATTTTCGCCCGTGCTACGGAGTTCGTGCACTGTGCTGCGATCCTCCTTGTGTGATCTAAGGGAGGAGATCGGAGCACTCATGGGGTAGTCCGTGTGCAATGATGATAGTCCTTAAATCCAAACCAAACCAAACCATGACTCACTTTCGTATGTCAAGATTGGTTCTATGTAACACTTAAGAGCTCCATTTCTTACTTACTTTGACAAAGCGTTTGTGTGTGTGTGTGTACATAAAATACTTTTGATTCTATAGAATGTTGGTTTTTCTTGGGCTATTCTACTCTTCACTTTTGAGACACACTTTCAAACCCACTAGTGTCCAGGTTCTTTTATTCCTTGCATGTACGTACTAACTTTTTGGTTTTAAACAAACTAAAAAAAAAGATAATTTAAGAAAAGGGGGGAGATAGATGTGAGCGAAGTTACATCGTGTTATCATTACTTGTATCTATCCCGATTTCGTCAAAAAATGTTCACAACTATGTATTGTGTAATCAGTCTGTGACGAAATCAGTCGCGCACTTTTTTACTTTCATTCACGTCGGCAATATCACTTCATTTCTTTCGCTCACCGTCCTTTTATTTGGCATATTTTATGCACTACATTTTGCCTCGCCACTCCCAGACATATTTACGTTTCACCAGGTGAACTGAAACAATACCAGGCTAATTAGATCGGTCAGCGGGTGATACGTTTGTCTCGTAAGTCGTCTAGCCAACCTTTGATAGAGACGATCCTCTATTAACACAATATGGCCGAGCACGATCGGTGAATAGAACGCCATTTTATCTGCCAGAGAAAGCCGTCTGAGGGATGGGCGAAGACACAGGTGATAATGAGATAATAGCTTCCAACTGGTCATCCCTGTGTAATTGTTAAAGATAACCTGGCCGGGGAGGAAATATTGGAAGGTAGCATCTAGACATCAAATAAGTTTACAGATTTGTTTGTGAGTTGGCGGAAGTATTACAGCATTATTAGAAAGAGGTCACGTGTTGGAATTTTAAAATGTAATATTTTAAAACACACGGGGTAACGTAATGATTTAACACCCCTACCGATATAGTTCAGATCTTTCGATTGGCTTGATTTGAGAAGCCGGAATAGACTTTGACTTTCATTGGAAAATTCGTTGAAGGTACAATCTGGAATTTTGAACTGAGAATTGGAAATATAATCTAGCAAAATCGGAGTCACAGATCAGACTGCATCGCCACGTCAAGCCAGCAATTCACCAAAGCCAGAAGGATCGGACAAAGGATTCCAAAATTATAAGTGACAGATCGAAAGTATTTGGGCAACTTTAAAACTTAAAAGTAAACCTGCGTTTATAAATACAAAGACTGGAAACTTAAGAGATCAGACCAGAATTTTTGGGCAACTTTAAACTTAAAAAAGTAAACCCGCATTTTTAAATATGAAGACTTGAGTCCTAAGGAATCAGATCACCCGTCATAAGAGGAATTTCCCAGACCAAGTGATTCGAAGGATCTAATAAAGTGCTGTGTCCATTATAAACTGTGCGAGGAGATTGTGTTCCCAAAAGTTACTTTGGGGTAAGTGTAAACAATTATTTTGCAAATGTGAATTTGACATGTTTTCTTGCTAAGTGGTTATATACGAGGCTGGCAACCTTAACATATGAAAATAGTATATTCATAAACCACTACAGCAAGTGCTGGTGATTTCTTGGTAGTCGTACAGAAAACGACAGCAGAGGTGACCCCAGACTCCGACTGGAGCAGTGATGAGTGATAATTACATCACCTGTGCCTCAAGTGTATCATATCATTTTGTATGATATAATCATAATAATAATAATAATAATAAATTCTTTAAGCACCAAACACGGCGCATAAGGCAGAAACCAGTGCTCTCCAGGTTGTTCGTTGTAATGCCACTCCTCTTAGCTCTTGCACATTGTTTAATCCCAACGTTCTTTCTTCTCTTATTATTGTTCTTCTGAGTGTTTCTTTTGGTCTTCCTTTTTTCCTCTTACCCTCAGGAACCCAAGTGAGTGCCTGCAATGGTATTCTGTTGTTTTGCATTCGTAGGACATGACCGATATATGACCATCGTCTTTTCCTTATATAGTTGGAGACATATTTCTGCCTAGAGTCTTCTCTTATTTGTCGATTAGTCTTGAATTCTTTCCAACTGATGTTCATGAGTTTTCTAAGACATTTGTTCTCGAATGTATTCAGCTTGTTCTCCAATGATTTTGTTATTTTCCAACTCTCACAGCCGTATGTTAACAGATGTGTATGATATAGGTACCTTGTTAATTCTAATTCAGGCAAATCATTGATTTCGCGCTGTCCAAGCACATATTTTCCCAGTTTAATACCCAGAAGAATATTGGTGATTTCTACTCATCTTCCCTGAGTTACGCTGTGTATACTCAAAAAAGAATTTAATTATTCAGAGCGACTAACATCGGTGGGTGGACAGCGAGACAATGCGCCTGTTAATTTGCAGCCCACAATTGTACTTAGCAGAGGCATTTGTTCTTTTTTTGTCTCAAGTTCGTGGAACGAAGCTTTCAGACCGTTCGAGGAATGACGCTATCAGACTGTGAAGTGTCATCATCACATAAGAACTGACGAAATCAAGGCTGCAGGACTCACTTATACCAGTTAAGTGCTTGTAAAAGGCACCAGCAGAAGGACATTAAATTTAAATTTTCAATTTAAATCGTCTCAATGACGAGAATTGCATTTAACTCTAAAAGTCACCATCATTTCATCGTTATTTTAACCTGTTAAACTAATTGATTATTAAATTTGTTACATGTTATTTTAAAACATAACAATCATAGTTGCAATTTCTCATCTTTGTTCCACTGGTACTTGTCTGGTTGTTGTCATCAGATCCATGTTGATGATCTTGTCCAACCATTTAAAGTATTCTATTCTACGCAAGCCCTCTTTATGAAAGTCTACAATTCCCCTTCCCCCAATATGTTTCAGAGCCATACTTTCTATTTGAGTTGACAATTCTTATTTTTGTGTTGAACTTTTGATTTCTAAATATATTTCCCAGTGCACTGAAAGTTTCTCCTGCCTTTTGCATTATTAGTTGGATATCAGTGTCTGTTCAAATGCTGTCTATAAAGTTGGCAAGATATGCGTAATTGGCCGAGTTTTATTTTCTTTAGCTGACGCTTCCATGTTGCATGGTTTTGTAGCCTGAAGTTTTCTACATGATGGGATAGCCGGTCCCATGTCCGGCCTTGCTATGTCGTTTGTTACGACATGCATAGTATATTATAGTGTTAGTATTCTTTCTTAACTTTTCAGGCCCCGGTAGCGCACGGGTGTTGCGTGTTGTGTTTATTTAATTCTTTGATATTTGTTTTTTAAATTCATAATTCAATACATTCACTGTCATAGTATCCAAATTCACAGGCAAAATTCAAAACACACGATTATACAAAAGTGTTTTCTACTTGTATATCTGACATCTACTTTTTTTTTTTAGATTATTACTGAGAGTGCCTCGTTTTGTACTGTCATTTTTTCTTATTGCTAGGAGCGGCCTATGGATAGACAACACTGGCATAGTCAAGTTTGCCCCTAATTAATGATCTATAGAAGGTAATCACTGTTATATTGCAGGCTCCCCAGCCACTTCCTTTTATATATTTTAGCATGTTAATAAGTCCCCAACTGTTTTCTACTAATAGTTCTATGTTCCAATTTAGTCTAGTAGCATATCCAGAAATCTAGTCGTTTTGAAAATGCATACTTTTTGCTAATTTATTTTAATATCAGTTACATTATTTTTGACTACACGACTTCTACTGAAGATCATTCCTACTGGTTTTATAATATTTAGATGAAATCCCCACTCTTGCATCCAGTCAGTATTTTATCTATTTGTTTTTGTATTGTTTTATAAAGGAATGGAAGATGTCTTCCTGTTCTCCACTTAGCAGCATCATCTGCAAACTGAGATAAGTTATTTTTTTATGTCTTTAAACTCTTCTCCTAGGTTCTTGACCATGAGCGTGAATATTGATGGTGATATTACTGACCCCTGTGGGATTCCATTTTGCTGTTCATATACATCGGATCTATCATTGTTTATTTTTACTGTGAAATATCTATCCTGCAGGAAATGTTAAAGATAATTATATGTTCTACCTACTATACCTTATTTCCCGATTTATATTGTGCACCCTCCATCTAACGTTCATCATATGCTCTTACTACATCAAGGAATATTTCTTTTTGAAGCCCATCTTAACATCATGTTCTAGCTTCAGCAGTTGCTCTGTTGTGTTGTACTATGCTGGCTTCTGAAGCCTGCCTGAGTTGGGCTGTACTAATTGTATTTTTCTAGGTGAAATTTGAGTCTGTTGTTAACTATTGTTTCTAAGATTTTCCCAGATGTGATGTTAGCTATATTGGCCTTTAATAATAATCCCCCCCCCCCCCCCCACCCTTTCAGTCATAACTGACTTTGGGAATGTGCCCCTGAGGTGACTGCCCTGAGCGGTTTTTTTCCCTTGTGTTACTTTCGACGTTTTCTCCTCTCTTCTGCTTGTTGTGTGACCTTCTTTTCGCTGAGTCTGAGGTGGTGCCGTAGAGAGCATCGCCACTTGGTACGATCGGCAGCTTCATCCTCCCAGGTTGTTGGATTTATGTCCAGTGCTCTCATATCTCTCTTACACACATCTTTGAATCTCTGCTGCGGTCATCCAACTGTTCTTTTGCCATCTTCCAGTTATCCATAAAAGATATCTTCTGGGATGTGACCATCTTCAAGTTATCCATAAAAGATATCTTTCGGGATGTGACCATCTTCCAGTTATCCATAAAAGATATCTTTCGGGATGTGACCATCTTCCAGTTATCCATAAAAGATATCTTTCGGGATGTGACCATCTTCCAGTTATCCATAAAAGATATCTTTCGGGATGTGACCATCTTCCAGTTATCCATAAAAGATATCTTTCGGCATGTGACCATCTTCCAGTTATCCATAAAAGATATCTTTCGGGATGTGACCATCTTCCAGTTATCCATAAAAGATATCTTCCGGGATGTGACCATCTTCCAGTTATCCATAAAAGATATCTTTCGGGATGTGACCATCTTCCCGTTACCCATAAAAGATAGCTTTCGGGATGTGACCATCTTCCAGTTATCCATAAAAGATATCTTTCGGGATGTGACCATCTTCCAGTTACCCATAAAAGATAGCTTTCGGGATGTGACCATCTTCCAGTTATCCATAAAAGATATCTTTCGGGATGTGATCATTTTCCATGCGGCGGAATGGCCTGCCAGCAAAGTCTAAGCAGTGTATACATGCTTTGAAGACCAACATGTGACATTGGTTTTGGACTAAGTGGGGGGGGGGGGGGGCGGGTGGGGGGAAGAAGTTACTATATTATTTTGAATTTATTACATTATATATCTTAATTATAACACATCGAGGGTTGAGCAGGATGCTTTGTCTTTTTTTTTAAAGTGCTAGACTCTGCTGTATAGGGTTGCAATCACCCTTAGAGTAGTGCACTCAGGGGAGTGCGAGGGGGCGGTCCGCCATGGTGACGGCCTTGAAGGGGGTGTATCTGACACTATTATGATAGGTACTTACTGTTAAAATTATACTTGCAAGTGTGTTTCTTTATGGAGGAGGGTGACATCGGTAGGATCCGCCCCGGGTGTCAAATACTTTAGGGACACCTCTGGAGTGGTGTTTGGTACCTTTTTTGAGGATTTCATAGCTGAGGATGTCTTGTCCGGTGGTGGTATTGCTCTTTCTATTTCATCTACTGTAATGTCTGAATTTACATAATTATCGTCCTATGTACTGTTCGTATTTTTTTCTTCTTATTTTTGTAGTTGGATTTTTCGCCTATTTACCTCCGCCTTATCTAGACTGTCATTTGAACCAATCTGATAGAAGTATTTAGCTAGTATGTTCGCTTTTTCTGTTTCAGCTCGCTATGGGATTTTAATTGTTGGGATTATAAATTTCTTGTTGTTTTCTCCTTTAATTGCTTCTAATTTTCTGCAAACTTCAGTTATTTGTGTCCTATGATTTAATGTTTGACAAAATGTTCTCCAACTCTTTTCTTTAGTTCTTAATATTGTTTTATTTGTTTCATTTCTACTCGATTATATCAATCCTCTTATGGTCGCATTGATTAGGCGATTAGAAAGTAAAATCTAATATGTATAATTATTTCCCCATCTAATAAAGGGAGCTAATAATTGTTAATATTATAAGGTAAACAACTTTTCCAGGTTATTATTAACTAAGATTATTAGACATTTCATCAGTCACTATCAGTCAGTTAAATAAGCTAGATATAAATCAGTTAAATAAGCTAGATATAAAAATAAATCATTTTAACAAAATGACAATTGTGATTTATATCAAAACTTTAAGATTATTTTGGAATTTAGAAAATTACCATTACTGTTTTAAATATTTACACATTTTACTAAGAATTTGAATATATCAAAAATGTTTATGTGGTATATAAAAAAAGAAAGCTGGTCTACACATGTACTGTTTCATGATAAAGGAACCCACATGCGAAGAGTTTCATGAACCAAACACAATTAGACATTTTCTAGTGGACTGCAAAAAAATATGACCAGCAGAGGCAAAACATTAAGACATACTGTAGTAATCAAAAGGTAGAAATGAGTGTAGAAAATCTGATAGGAATTAAGACCCCATCAGAAATACAAAAGTTAATAAGGGGCCATCCATAAAAGACGTCCAAATAATTCTAGCATTTTTTTTACCCTCCCCTCCCCCATTTCCACCTCTGTCCCCTTTTGACTGACCCCTCCCCCCTTGTGGACGTCCACATAGTCTTAAATAAACATATAAGCTGAAATTTTTAATCGCCTACTGTTGCGGGTCTTTTATATTAGTATTAGTTGATGAGTAAACGTCTTGATTACTCAGGCCAAGACCTCATAGGGGTATGTAATTAGACCACGCACACAGCCCTTCACCACCAGATATTAATGTCACCACAAAGGCCAGGTTGGACAAATCAATACACAGTTTATTCTCACAAACGATGCTTCATAAGTATCATCTGGAAAGCCATTAAAACGTATGGCATTACATGTATAGTCATCAGTAAACCTCTCTGTATCGTCTGTAGCTAGAAGACTGTCCTCGACAGATTTACACATTTTTAATTACTCACGTTCTTCGCAGAAATCATAATTCCTTTCATAAATAAACTAGCATCATCACACCGAGGTGTATGGATGATCTAGTGGTCGAACATCATAGGAATATGTCATGAAATAATATAATTCTCAGGAGCTCAGAGACATACGTCCACCTGCCTCAAAAACACACACAGAAGAACCTAGCAGACGATCGCCCACTTTTGGAGATACCAACTTTGGCGTCTGCTAACTGAGCCCAAAGGCAATGACGTAACGTCCTGTTACTAAGGACTACCGATAGTAAACAAATATGAATCATAGTAGAACCATTTTGATATCGACAGACATGTTATGAATTTTACTCATAACATTATACCCCCCCCCCCCCCGTAAAATAATAGAAACGAAGTTTTCATTATTTCGGAAGTGTGAGTATAAATATCATTAGAGTGAAAGATGGTATCATCAAATTTCACTGTTAGTATGAACTAGCATAGCAGCCAGGTTTGTGCCACAGAGTAGGCAATTAAACACTCAATGTGTGGACATTAGCAAAGAATACTAAAGCCATCGACTACAAAGGACATAAATCATGTTAACAACAATGTGAGGTGGCTATCACTAAAAACACCCAACATATTAAAAAAAATGATGGCAGCAATCCATGCACTCTCATACCTCACACCGTCCAAAAACCTATCTGTCAAGTCCAGAATCAGTAGTCAATTAATCTCATATTAATTAATAGTTGTAATGCATAGCATTAAAATTAATACAATTAAGTAATAAAGACAACAGATGACATGAGGCAGACAATCAACTATATAGTGAATGAATGCTACATTGCGTGTCTATAGATTAAGAGTATGTGTACCTGTAAAGTACATGTCATCGATATAACATAGTAATGTTAAGAGAACCAATGTAATCCTGTATCTAACACACCTGTGTGAGCAATAGATGAGACTATGCTTACGTGTTGTACAAATAGATAATAGTATGGCATATTTGGCTCTCTATTAGCCAAATAATGTTGCAAAGTCCAGTGTGAGTGTGAAATAGATTTGTATCAAAGATCAAACCAAGTCTGGCGCATTCACATTAATTAACATTCACTTTTAAGCACTGTAGTGTTAAATGTGTAGTGTAATGGTATTCTACTCATTAATAAAATACTACACAAAGTTCCTTGAAGTATGTCCAAATACATTATTGCCACTATCCATGATTGACTTCCATGCGATAGTATGTTCATACGAATCCAAATGTTAATATCCAAAGCAATTGCAAATCGAAAAATTGTCAAATAGAACATTTATTTGTTAATTCCCTTGATTATGCAAGTCATCATAGAGTTATGTCCCTTCATCTGTAGACGTCGGTATTCGAATTTAAAATGACAAAACATCTCCGTACGAAATATCTTGAAATGAAGGCATTTTCATCATTCCACATAATGTGTGTTCGTAAGTTTGTAGATCAAATATGAGCACTGTCATTAAGGCACAATATATGTACGTAATGCGCTGAGTTGATCGAGATACCACACCATCTTGAGCATTTCAGAATTCATCAACATCATGTGCCGTGTGAATCGATTAATCGTATCAGCATTGTTACATAAGTCACTGCAAAAATTTTTCTTTCAAAATGCGAACATGTAGATTAGTCCTCAGCATTGGTAGTTTACGTAATATTATAGTATCCTCTATTCTTGGACTTATTGTTCAAACGTAGTTGCGTCAAAACAACACGTCATCATCACTGTAATATTTCACTGATCAACATATCATGAAGTCAGTTCATAGGTTAGTTTGAACATTGTGAGTCATCTGTATTTATAGAGTTGATTGGTGAAATAGGGTCCTTGATACAGCGGGACAGGACATCAGCCATAACATTCTGGCTTCCTTTGATAGCTCTAATTTCGTAATCGTAGGGCTGAAGTGCAAGCGAAGCCCTGGCAGCTCTCTCATTTCGGAATCTCGCTGTCTTGAGATACGACAGAGCTTTTTGATCCGTCTCCAAGGTAAATTTCGCTCCCATAAGGTAACGTTGAAGTTTGGCGAAGCAAAACACAATCGCCAACAGCTCCCTCTCGACAATGGGGTACTTCTGTTCAGTAGGCGTCAGTTCCCTACTTACATATAGGATTGGATGCATACAACCTTCAAACTCTTGCATAAGCGTTCCACCGATACCTGATCCCGAGGCGTCAACTCTGAGAGTAAAAGATCGAGCGTCAGGTAATCTCAAAATTGGTGATTTTGAGAAACAGATTTTCAATACATTTAAAGCAACATCACAGACATGGGACCAGACAATTTTGTTTGGCGACTTCTTTCTTAACAACGAAGACAGAACTGAGGTAATATCCGAAAAATTAGGCAATTTTCTATAGAAACTCACTAAGCCTAACAGACTGCGAACCTGTTTCTTAGTTCTAGGAATTTCAAGACTCAAGATTTTCGAGATAGTTGAATCTTCAGGTTTAAGAAAACCACCTTCTACCTTATGACCAAGAAAAGAAATTTCAGTGAATCCTATTCTTGTTTTAGAAGGTCTAGCAGTAAGATTATGAAGACGCAAGGTATTCAACAACGACTGAATTCCAAGCACATGCTCTTCCCAAGATTGACGAAACAGACAAATATCATCAATATAAGTGATTAAATCCTCACGGTCAGAGAAAGGTTTGCGCATCATGCGAACAAAGGTAGCAGGAGCGTTAACGAGACCGAACGACATAAAATTAAATTGAAACAATCCTAGAGGTTCAGCTTTGTCTGATAATGGCACCTGCCAATAGCCTTTTGACAAGTCAAATTTAGTAAAGAAAGTAGCTGTAATTAATCTATCCAGAAGAGAATCTAACAAAGGTAATGGTTCTGCGTCTTGGATAGTCACGGCATTTAAGCGCCTGAAATCTATGCAAATACGAATAGATTTGTCTTTCTTCCTAATTAAGACCATAGGAAAACTGTATGGAGAATGTGATGGAGATATTATATTTAACTTTATCATCTTTTTTATTTCTTCCTGTACCTGTGATTGCAAATGAATAGGTATAGGATATGGTTTTAGTTTGATAGGTCTGAAATCTGTCAGAAGGATATCATGTTGAATGATATCTGTATGCCCAGGAACATCCGTAAGCACATCAGAAAAAGATTGTAGTAACTGAGAAATCTGCTCCTTCTGATGAGAAGCAAGAGTTGGCGCAATAGAAATATCTTTCCAACTCTCAGCAGACAAAAGAGGTAAATTTGGTAAAGATAGAAGTGGTTCAGTACCATCAGGTAAGTCAGACAACTCTTCATGTATTACCGCTAAGGAAGAGCGACGATCAACAGAGTCGTCGATAGCTTCAAAGACTGGTTTAAGATGTGGAGGACGAGAATAAAATTGCTGTAACATGTTGATATGAAAAGTTGTTTCCTTTCCACTGATAGACAAAATATAGTCAACATCTGACAATTTATCAATAATCGTATAAGGTCCTCTCCATGAAACCAGTAATTTATTGTCTTTATTTGGTAGTAACACATAGGCCTCATCACCTGGCCATAATTGTCGTAATTTTCTGTTTTGATTCACAAACAATCGAGCCCTCAATTTCGCCCTTTCTGACGCCTCCACTGCTATTTGGCATGCGTCAATAATTTTTTTTCTCAGATTAACAACATATTGGTAGGAGGTTTGAACATCTTCATCCATGTCAGCTCCAACCAACAATTGTTTTAAAATGGACATAGGTCCTCTAGGTTTAGCACCAAAGACTAACTCAAATGGCGCAAACCCGGTATGTTCGTTGGGAATTTCCCTATATGCAAACAATATTGCAGGTAATACTCTATCGCAATCTTGCGGGTATTTAGTAGTAACCTTACCCAACATCTGCGTCAAACAACAATTCAGCCTATCAATTTTACCATTTGAGGCCGCGTGATAGATTGAGCTAAGAGAACGGTCTATATCGAACTCTTTCATCACCTGTTTCATTACGTTAGAGACGAATTGAGTTCCCCGATCTGATAGAATGTTTTCGGGAAAACCCAATCTAATAAAAATTAAAAATAGCGCATCAGCTACATCCACTGTTGATATGGTTTTAAGAGGAATAGCCTCTGGCCAGCGCGTGCACATATCGATGCAGGTCAGCACATATCGGTGACCTCTAGCTGACGGGACTGCAAATGGACCAATAAGGTCAATCGCCATCTTTGCGAAGTGATGCAATGATATATCCGATGTCTGGATAGGCGCATTATGTTTGGGTCTTTTTGTTGCCACGTCTTGGCAAACTTTGCATGTGCGACAAAAAGTTTTGACATCTTTTGTCACTCCCGGCCCCAAAAAATGAGACAAAACCCTCTGTTTTGTTCTAGCAATTCCCAAATGACCTGCACAATTAATGTCGTGAGCATGTCGTAATACGAATGGTCGAAAACAAGGTGGTACCATGATCTGTTTTCTTACAGATGTGGAATCTTGAAAATTTCTAATTAAAATACCATTCTTTAAAGTGTACCAATGTTTAGAATTATCATCAATCACCACATCATTTGATTTTTCAACCTGAAAAATTTCTTTAAGGAATCGTCATCATTCTGTCTCTGAATGAATGAATCCTTATCAATAAGTTCCACCTGTAGATTATCATCATCTTCCTCCTCCTCAACAATATTTTCTTTATCAGTCACCATTTCCTCAGTATCACTCTCATCATTCATCACCTCATCTACAACATTATCGATTTGGTTCAGATTATGCATCTCAGCACGAGCCTGAGCTCTGGTCGTGACAGCATTTGCACTGATCAGATGCTGTTGTTCCCATTTTTAAATATCTTCCTTAGTGCATTCACGAAGACCAGGAATATTTCCCAAGGATATTCCTGCGATAGGATTATTCAACAGGCACACGAGAGTTCCTCCTGTAAAGTAAGGGGTATCCAAAAATACTTCCGCAGTTGGATAGTATTCCACTGTGCCACCAAATATAATGCATTTAACCTCCCTGCCTGTGTAATCCAATTGATCCACTAACGACCTGCACACACCAATCGTTGTGCAGCCTGTGTCCATGAGAAGTGACACAAGTTGGTTGTTCACAAACCCCTTATTATAGACCAGTGAACCTGTTCCATCATATGAGGACATAACTGGCAAAGGATGTCCACACAGGAGCCTAGGTACTCCCTCTAGCTGAAACAAAGAATTACATTCAGAACAATTAGTACTGTTAGATAAATCTACACTACATGCATTAGCATGAGAGACACCATTAGTATTCTGAACTGGATTGTTGTAATTAAGATGTACAACAGCATTTGACCTTTCAGGATTTCCAGATTGTCTAGAGTTATTGTTTTGTTGATAACCTGTTATTAAAAGAATTGTCATTATTTCTGTTAAATGACCTTTGTCCTCTGCCTGATCTGAAATTATATCCACCTCTGTTCTGATATTCATTAGGCCTGAAAGATGATTGTGGAGGAAAATATCCATCATTATAAGAGTTATAATTTCTTTTAGGCTGTTGTGATTTTTTGTTAAAATTATATCTGCCTCTGTTATTGCCATTGTTATGATCTCTATTTACACTATAGTTCTATCCATACTATTGGATCTCTGTCTAGGTGAATTATACATTACAGTCCTAGCAGATGCCACTGGCAAGGAATCTGTGACGGGTCGGTGGTGGTGGTGTGGTTGGTGTTGTGATTCCTTGGTTAAGGTATTATTATTGAATAATAAAGTCACTCTTTAGACATAGCAATGTTGGTTATAAATGGTTAGCTCTGGGCATCAGAACATCCCTTCGACGTTCTGATTTGCATAGTCTATAGTATTTGATTTCCCTTGTGGGAGAGTTATCGTGCTGACAAAGGTAAACACCAACAGTTGTAGAACCGAACCCGAAACGTAAATAAAGGATCAAGCCTTCTGCTTAGAGTCCACATGTATTAAGATTCATACCAAAAAAACGATAATCGACATTCACAAAGGTTTCATGTACAATTCAGCGTAACACTTGAATTCCAAATAATATCAGTAAGTATCCGTCCGTGTCAAAACAATGTGTCAGAAGAACATCGTGGCTATATACGTGCGCTGTTGTAGTCAACAGCCAGAAATGAGCACACGAGTTCGTGACATCTACAAATTGAATCATAATACGATTCTCCTTCCATTATTAGTTTAATTTAATTAATCTCATGCTTAGATTAATTTCCGAACTGACCCTGAGTTCTACATCGATTCATCTATAGAATATAGGCTATATACTCAGCCTTATTCCCTTGGAAGAAATACAAGACACGACCTTCTTGCTTGACGGATAGCGTAACAAAAGCCCTGTAACCAAGTCACCCGGCGTGACCTTCCCAACGCGAATGCGTCATAATCTCCGCATATATTTCGCGTTCACTATACCGTAAAATATCGACATATTCTATAAATATTAATGACCCCTAAACGTTGCGCATGGGTAAACCCCAGCAGACGCCATCATTTAAAAATAACACCGTAACAGATTTCCTGTCAGACGGGGGCAAAAAAAAAAAATCTATTAAATAGATTTTTTTTTTGAACAATATTAATCAAATTATCAAAAATTTAACAAAACCCGACGTATGACCTACGATGTTCTATCTAGAACAGTGTCGCAGTCATGTCAGTAATATATTATAATAAAATCAACGTCATATTATACATATACCTTATATTAAACAAGGAAATGTCACTGTCACTAACTAATTAACTAATTAATTTGTTGTATGTATAGACTAACTAATAATGTGAGGTGTTATTAAAATTATTCTAACTAACTAAAATTAAAATAATTAATTATAGTATGTACGTATGGTACTAACTAATTAATATCTAATTGAAGAAAATGAGAAATAGAATAAGAGAGTAAAAGAAATAAAAATTGAGAAGTACGGACAATTGAAACCAAATATTAAAGTATACATTAAATTAGCATGCGTGTGAAAATGAAGTGTAAGGATAGATACCTAATTAAATTAACGCAATCAGAAGAAAAGAACA
The DNA here is from genome assembly GCA_024509875.1 of Oreohelix idahoensis. Lineage (NCBI taxonomy): Eukaryota > Metazoa > Mollusca > Gastropoda > Stylommatophora > Oreohelicidae > Oreohelix > Oreohelix idahoensis. The sequence continues at coordinate 114,438 of JAMPIV010008643.1, forward strand.
GAAAAAAATTCATACATTTTAACTATATATATGAAATGTCATAATGTAATATCTATTACCTTAATAATTACACTAATTAAAAGGTTTAATTGGTGTGATATTCTTTTGTTTCATCTTTTCTTAGTATATTTTATTTTTTTATTTCATCACACTTTGACTTTATTATATATTATATACTAATTTAATAACTAGAAAATTTAATAATATTGGACATGAAGATCCAATCGTTGTTACCTCCTGTTGAATTGTATGAAAGTTCATTAAGACACAAGGTTCATATTATCAAATTATGATTTGATTATCCATTCATTGTTAGTTCCTTTATTAAACTTTGAAAGTTAATTGACTAAGTCATCAACGTATCTGTCCCTTCTTCATCAGAGATTGTTCCTTTTTAACAGTTTTCAATCGAAATGAGTGATACTCAAAGTGGAATTGAAGTTCAAATTTTCAAACGATCCGTAAAACTTGATATTTTGATCACAATAGTTTATTTCGAAATGTCCTTATTTAGGTAGGAAGTCCAACTGAATTGTTGTATATTCTGACTTGATATCAATACCGTTCATTGCAAATGTAATGCTTGACTAGTCAGAAAATTTTCTCGAAATTGTAATATTCATTCAGAATCCGTAGGATGTCTGGACAACGTGTCGGCTATGACGTTTTCAGTTCCAGGTATCGACTGTATCTCGAATTCGTAGGGTTGCAACGTAATAGCAAATCGTGCAAGTTTAGCACTTTTATGGTTTGAGCGACGTAATGCTGCCACTGATTTCTGATCAGTCTGGATCAGAAATGGAGATCCCAGTAAGAATTTCTCTAACTTGGTAATTGCCCAGATTACGGAGAGCAATTCTCGATCCACAGTGGAATATTTCATCTCCGGAGGTTTCAGTTTGCGTGAGATATACATTACGGGGTGAAGGACATCATCATGATATTGCAGTAGACATGCCCCGAGTCCGTAATTACTCGCATCTGTACGTAGAACAAACTTTTTAGAAGCATCTGGTAATCTTAAAACAGGTGGGCATGAAAATATTTTTAAGATAGTGCGAAAAGTTTTGTCACATTCGTCTGTCCAATTTATCCTTAAAGGCATGTTCTTCTTTAGTAACGAAGACAGGACAGCCGTGATGGATGATAGGTGAGGTACAAATCTGCTATAGTATTGGATTAAACCTAACAGACTCCTAACCTGTTTCTTCGTTTGAGGAACAGATAAATTTAATATTTTAGAAACTGTACTGGGAATTGTTTGGATACGTCCCGATCCAATAATGTGCCCCAGGAATGTTATCTCATTACACGCTATTTGAATTTTAGTTGGTTTAGCGGTTAAATGGTTATCCCGCAATATTTCCAAAACTGATTTAAGACCCAAAAAATGTTCCTCAAATGATGAACTAAACAAACATATGTCGTCAATATAGGTAATTATGTCTGATCTACCTGCTAAAATTTTTCGCATCATGCGAATAAAGGTAGCTGGAGCATTCATTAGCCCAAAAGGCATCACGTTCCACTGGTAAAGACCTCGTGGAGTTGAGAATGCTGTGTAGTATTTGGCTCTTTCGGTTAGTGGAATCTGCCAATAACCTTTAGTTAAGTCAATTTTAGTGAAAAGTGTAGCATTGGATAGACGAGGAAGTAAATCGTCAAGGATAGGATGTGGTTCGCTATCCGGTACTGTCTGCGCATTAAGTTTCCTATAGTCAACACATAAACGTATGTTGTTGTCCTTTTTCCGGACAATGACTAAAGGAGAAGAAAATGGAGATGTACTAGTCTCAATAATACCTAATGATATCATCTGTTCGAGTTCCTGAGATGTCTTACTCAGAAAATGTAGAGGTACAGAATAAGGATGAACACGAATTGGTGTATCATCGTTAAGAATAATATCGTGACTAATTACAGATGTGCAACCCGGTACATCAGTTAACACATCTGGGAAAGATTGTAGAAGATCAGCAACGCGTTGATGCTGTTGCGGTGTAACCGTAGAAGAAATGGTCACATCACGCCAAGATTCAGTAGATTGGACAGTAAGTACAGGTAAAGGCATCTGCACTTCAGGAAAAGAAGATTCTTCCTCCTGTATAACAGATAGATTAGAATAATGACAAGTAGATACAGTATTGTCATCTAATTCATGAAAAATTGACTGTAAGTGTATAGGACGTGTATGAAATTGCTTGAGCATATTAATATGGAATATCTTTCTGTGTCCCTTGATATCTAAGACGTAATCAACGTCTGAAATTTTATCAGTAACCTTATAAGGACCAGTAAAGAAAAGAAATGATGAATGACTATGATGAGTCATCAATGATATGAGACAATTGTATTCCCATAGCATGTTATCTGCGTGACGCAGCATTAGGTACTAATTGTAACCGTAGACAATGATGGTTAAAGTAAGCACCATTATCATGCTCGATGACCATTCGAGCATCTCTATTGTTACGAAATGTAACTATAGCTTCACCATACCTGTCATTGGTAGGTGACAACAACCGTACAAACATAACGTCTGCCGTGTCATTAAAGAAATTGCTAAGTGCCTGCCATCTGGTACCTTGTGGCAGATTGCGCACTAACACGGTGCGAGAATATGCACCCTTCCCAATGTAAGTGGGATCAGTGTCACTAACGTGATAAATAGTTCTTCTATTTAATCTTTGGATATGGTAGTCTTATGAGATGATGTCTCATAATGATTGACATATTTATTTGTCCTAATTTTATTAGTTAAGTTCATAAGAACTTCACCATCATTACCTTTGTTCGGGACATCCCTTCTTTTCCCATTTTCAACCATTTTATTCAGATCACTGTTAATATGATCCTGTCGCCAACATCTATCTTCCGACTTGGCGGCATTCTCTTGAGAAAAGGTATATCTGCCTCGAAATGATTTTCTAATCTTCCTAGGATGGACTGGTAGTTTAGTATACTTTTTATCCTGTAGGAGAGTCTTATCCTTCTCCTTATCGATTTCCAGAATGGTACTGAGACTGAAATTGGAGAAAACTGTGCCACATGTATTTATTTTGTTGGCCCGTAATGTAGCTGTTGCAATGACAGCGTTAGCATTGCAATAAGATTGCACATTCTTTAATTCCCATTCCTCAATTTCCTGTGGGGAACAATCCTTACTACCATGGATGCGTCCCAACATCAGATCTGCAATTGGATTCTGAAGCATGCATACCTTAACTTGTCCTGAAAAGAAAGGTGTATTAACATGGACAAGAGCTGTGGGGTAAAACTCAATAGTTCCCCCAAAAGTCATGCAACGGACATATTCCCCCGTTGCACAGCTAGGATGTACTAGCGACTGTCGCACTCCAATGGTTGTGGACCCCGAGTCTCTCAATACAGAAACTACAGAACCGTTTTTACTATCCCTCTGTTAAAAATCAGAGAGCCTGTTCCATCATTGGCTGCAAGACCTACTTCTGGTGTAATGTGTCCGCAGTTTAGCACTGTCTCCTTTGCCTTCTGAAAAATAAGATTGCATTGTGGGCAACTATTTGCCACGTTATAATTTATAGCAAAGCATGCAGCAGAAGAATTCATTGTATTATCGTTAGGTGGAACCTGAACCTTAGGGGTGATATCATTTGTAACTGCTGCCCCGGTATTATGGTTATAATGTGAAGATCCACGAGAATGAGAACGATTACGAGAATAATTAGTTGAATTATCTCGTTGTCGTCTATTATAATTGTTATCTCGATGTCTCGAGTTATAATTATCGCTATTGTTCCAACTGTTACCATTATTATATTGATATGACCGATTATAACTTGAGTTACGTGGATTACTGTTATATCTTGACTGAGGTGAATAATTTCTGGTTTGTTGTCTTCCTTTATTAAAGTTATTGTTAAAGTTATTCTGTCCCTTATGAAAATTAATGTCATAGTTTCCTTTGAACCTACCTCTGTCCACACTGTGTGTTCTAGGTTTGTTATGATTATGATACGCCATATTGGAGGCTACAGGAAGTGGTTCTCTTATCAACGAGCCAGAAATATTAGCATTCGGATGAGCTGTGCAGTAATTTAAAGAAATTTTTTCTAACTCATCAATAGATTCTGGTTTTCTTTCTTGCAGATAAGCAAAGAATGGTGGGCTGACAGAAGACAACACTTTATCCCTCAATAATAAATTAACTAATTTGTCGTAAGATTTGTTGACACCTGCCAGTTCAACCCATCTGTTAAAAGTATTGCGTATGTTAGCAATAAAACCTGTGAAATCTTTATTGTTATCTGGCAACAAACTTTTGAAACGTAATCTACATGCCTCTTCGTTCAAGTGGAAACGACGTAATAACAACGTCTTAATGGCCTCATAATCTGTTGCTAATGTAGGATCAATGTTTTGTGCTGCACTTGCAGGTTCGCCATCCAGAAATTCCTTAAGTTTAAGTGCCCATGCAGTTTTGTCAAGGTTATTGACCTTACATATATCCTCAAAGCGCGCCAGCCATGATGATAGGTCATCCACGTGTAACTTGAATGGTGGTAGTTTAAAGTAATAATTGCCCTTAAGTCGGGTGGATGAAGATCCAGACTGAGCATTATCATTTTGGCTTGCTGCAGCACTCTGCGAATTAAGTTTTGCTGTTTCCAATTTAAGCCGTTGCAATTCCATTTCTTGCTATAGTATGATTTCTTGTCGTTTCAATTTATTCTCTTCTTCAACCCGTAGGATTTCATCTCTTGCCATCTTTCTTTCTTCTTCTTGTCTTAATTCTTCTCTCTCTGCTTTAGCAATAGTTTTCTTTTCAGCCTCTTTTCTTTCAAGTTCTTCCATCTCTGCCTTATATCTTGCTAGTTGTTGTTCAGCAAATTCAAGGAGTGCCTCTCCCTTTTTATTACAATCTTTTCCAATTTTAATGAAATGATCCAAGGTAAGCATTCTTGGAGTTAATTTATTTAAGTATTCAATTACTTATGTCTTGTAATCACCACTAGAATCTATGTCGATAATTATAATTACTCAACGAATGAATAATTATTATAAGAAATTACAATATTCCTGTATTGTTATGTATAAGTTCCACAATCTATAATATTTTGTAAAAATATTATATATATACTCACTAACTATCATAACTATTTATGATAGTTAGTTATATAAGCTGCTGAAATTATATCAAGCGCTTAATATTAATATTTAATAATTATATGTATTATCCCCAAATAATTAGTCTTAATTGTCACTAAGTTCACAATATAGTACTGAGAAAGTGTACTAATTTATATTAAATATGTATTACTATGTTATAAAGTTTTAATAATTAATCATTAGATATTATGCCTTAATCATGAGGCATAAAGTGCATTGCCCATTTCTAGGACCACTACTGCAAATATGTGCAAAGTCCCTAATTCCTCATCAAAGCTGATAAAAATTTAATCATATTCATCTACACTATTATTAATGAAGAAATTATGGCATTAATATTAAATTATAGAAGGATGAAATGAATACAAACAATACAATGGGTTAACCAAGGAGTACAGAACAGTAGCACAATACCAAAGTGACATTTTCACAAAAATAAATGATATTATAAAACCAAGTTTAGTAACAGGAAATGTAGAAGGGTGAAGGTTAACTGAAGGAAACGAACATATTTGGCACTAAGAATGATGACGTCACAGGACTCATTTGACGTTAATACAATACATTTAATTAAAATTAAAGATAGCTAGATCAGAATAACAAGATAGATTACGAACATAGGACTTTAAATGAATAAAAATAAGAACCAAATACATCAGAAAACAACAGTTATAACATGACTATACACCTAACATGCAAAGTGAATTAATGCAAGTCCGAACGAACCGATCACCGATAATGATAATTCGACGCTTTCTTCGCGAGGTGCTATTAATTCACAGCCTTAGGAACATTCAGAATGAATATCGGCATCCTGAGAGCCATTTTATTCATTATGAACCGCCGCCCAACCATACCCGCTACATGAAAAACGGACAGAAACAATATTTAACATGGATACATAGAAAAAAGAACATGGCATTATTTGGATAAACAGGACGAAATAGTTTAACCTTTAAAATCAGTGACTTATCTTGTTTTGGCGGTAATATCGTACATTATATGCTTCGCCGACAGACTCTAGAGCTTGTTTGTATCATTGAGAAAGTCAGCAATAGGTTTCCTTTGATGTTTGACAGCTTCAAATAAGTTTGTTCGAAGGACATTGTCAGCTGCTGGCTTTTCCAACCGTTCATACTGTCGTGAAGGGCATGACGTCACCGGTGTTTATGCAAATAATGTTCGTTTCGGCTCGAAAGGACAAATGTCTCATTTTTTTGTGGTTCGTTCTTTTGAAAAAATTCCAAAACCACTAATGGCCACCAGTTGTGACGGGTCGGTGGTGGTGGTGTGGTTGGTGTTGTGATTCCTTGGTTAAGGTATTATTATTGAATAATAAAGTCACTCTTTAGACATAGCAATGTTGGTTATACATGGTTAGCTCTGGGCATCAGAACATCCCTTCGACGTTCTGATTTGCATAGTCTATAGTATTTGATTTCCCTTGTGGGAGAGTTATCGTGCTGACAAAGGTAAACACCAACAGTTGTAGAACCGAACCCGAAACGTAAATAAAGGATCAAGCCTTCTGCTTAGAGTCCACATGTATTAAGATTCATACAAAAAAACGATAATCGACATTCACAAAGGTTTCATGTACAATTCAGCGTAACACTTGAATTCCAAATAATATCAGTAAGTATCCGTCCGTGTCAAAACAATGTGTCAGAAGAACATCGTGGCTATATACGTGCGCTGTTGTAGTCAACAGCCAGAAATGAGCACATGAGTTCTTGACATCTACAAATTGAATCATAATACGATTCTCCTTCCATTATTAGTTTAATTTAATTAATCTCATGCTTAGATTAATTTCCGAACTGACCCTGAGTTCTACATCGATTCATCTATAGAATATAGGCTATATACTCAGCTTTATTCCCTTGGAAGAAATACAAGACACGACCTTCTTGCTTGACGGATAGCGTAACAAAAGCCCTGTAACCAAGTCACCCGGCGTGACCTTCCCAACGCGAATGCGTCATAATCTCCGCATATATTTCGCGTTCACTATACCGTAAAATATCGACATATTCTATAAATATTAATGACCCCTAAACGTTGCGCATGGGTAAACCCCAGCAGACGCCATCATTTAAAAATAACACCGTAACAGAATCCTTAAAGTTATTTTTGCTACGGTTCCTACCCGGATGTGTAATTTGATATTGATGACCTAAATTTTCCATAGCAGATAATGTTTCAGGTTTTCTCTCATGTAGGAATGATAAAATCATGACAACAATTTGCCAGAAGATATGGAGTACAAAAAAATGGCTAAAAGAATGGACGCAGTCATTAGTAATACCGCTTCCAAAGAAAGTAAATCTAAAAATGTGCAAGAACTACAGAACCATTAGCCTTATTAGTCATCCAAGTAAGGTGATGTTAAGGATACTTTTGAACAGAATAAAACAGAAATCAGAAGAAATCTTGTCAGAGGAACAGGCTGGCTTTAGACCAAAAAGAAGTACCTCAGAACAAATCTTCAATATTAGATTACTTATCGAAAAACATCTCCAACATCAACACGATTTATACCATAACTTCATCGATTTCACAAAAGCCTTCGATCGAGTCTGGCATGAAGGTTTATGGCAAGTAATGAGAAAATTAAATTTTGATACCAACATCATAGATATCATTGAAGCACTATACAAGGACGCAAGCAGTGCTGTTTTTGCAAGCAACGACATTGGAGAATTTTTCAAAACAACTGTAGGAGTTCGCCAAGGATGTATTCTGTCACCAGTGCTCTTTAATATATATCTAGAACATATTATGCAGGAGGCTCTCTACGATTATAAATTAACCATATCGATTGGAGGCCGACCTCTGTGCAACCAACGTTTTGCTGATGATATTTATCTGATAGCTGGATCAGAATCAGAACTTCAATACCTTACCTCTAGACTGGAGAAAGTAACAAGAACGTATGGGATGGAAATTAATATAGAAAAAAGCAAGATATTGGTGAATAGCCATAAGAAACATGTTCCGACCAACATTACGTTAAATGGGCAAACGTTAGAAGAAGTTAACACCTTTAAATATCTCGGGTCCACTATATGTAGTGATGGGAGATCAAGTAAAGAAATCAAGACAAGACTTGAGATGGCCTCAGCTGCCATGACAAGGATAATGTGATCTGGAAAAGTAACATCAGTTTTCCTGTGAAGATCAAATTATACAAATCACTTGTATTATCTATTCTCTTGTATGGGTGTGAGGGCTGGACACTCACTGCAGATACGGAGCGAAGGATTCAGGCTTTCGAGCATAAATGTTATAGAAGAATTTTGCGCATTTGCTATAAAGAGCACAAAACAAATGTCTATGTTAGAGAGAAGATAAACACCTATGCAGGCCACCAAGAACCACTTTTGTCAATAGTGAAACGTCGAAAGCTTGCCTGGTTTGGGCATGTAACTCGTCATGACTCCCTTTCGAAAACGATCCTTCAGGGAACAGTCGAAGGTAAACGGAGAAGAGGAAGGCAGAGAAAATCCTGGGCTGATAACATCAAAGAATGGGCAGGACACGGTTTTTCCACACTTGTACGCATTGCTGAGGATAGAGAGCAGTGGAGGACCCTGTCTGCTGATGCTTCCACCATGGCACCCCTACGACCCATGACGGGTTACGGGCTGAGATGATGAGATGAGGAATGATAAAAAGTCGCCACTGATTGAAGACAACACCTTGTCTCTGTTACAGACTTTCAGGCTTCAATAATTGGGCTTATATTATATTTCAATTCGTGTATTCTATATTCATCTGTTCTGTATCACAGAGTATCTTTCTGCTGCACCATTGGGTTTATCTTTATCAATTTTATAATTTAGTATCAGTGTTTCTTCATTAAACTTTGTGTATACCTATTGTCGGTTAGTGTTTCATTACTTCAATTATTAGTAGCTTGACATAGTGTTGTATACTTGAACCAACCTTGAAGGTTAACCGTCAAACGTCAAGGTAACATAATTGAAACTTGTGGAATACTTCAGTGAACAAGTCTTTTCTGACGACTGTTACACTGTTATTTTAGCGGTCACCACAGATGTTGAGTGTAGGTTTACGTATGATCACAAATGTTACTGCTACACTGTTAAAGTGGGGGTTTACGTGTAAGATGTAGGAACGTACCAATTACCCTGCTGTGTACTATGTAGTCCGCTCGACCTGGGCCAAACAGCTTTGTCACGCATGAATAGCTCACCAGGCGTTGATGCTCTGTAAGGGTGTCATGTTAACCTTCGAACACCAGACATTCCTTGTGTGTAAGATACTCGAAGTATGTGTGGTCGACGAGTGATATAGGTGTGTAGAGACACGAATGCGTTTAGGATCTTTGGTATGTAAATAAGGCACCCACTCACTCACATGCAGTAGTCAGTAATTGTAGAAACTGCTGGAACTTTCAACCATTTATTTACGGGACACAGTGACATCAACAGTTACAGTCAATAATGGACGTGAATCAAGAAACATCATGTATATTGGATATGACTGGCAAAAAACGTGTGGTATAATAGAGCTTGAACCACTCGTCTATAAGGACGTTAATCGACAATGGTCTGTCCTTCAATAACTGTTCATAACTGATAACAATTAGATATCTCGAACATCATCAGTTCTGTATAGCCTGTAGGTATGATGCTAATAATGCTGGCTTGACACATATTCTTTTCCTACAGTAGCTCAGGGCCTCTGACTGAATGCGTCAGTTAGTCCTTAGACAAATATATAGTTGCCTACTATAGAAGTCTGTAAACTTGTAAATAAAGCAAGACTTCGTCTGGTTTCACCTTGCAGGTACTTCTTCTTCTGTTCCAAGTTATAGGCCGTAATAACGGACCTTATAATGGTTGATAAACCACTGTACATTTTTCCATAAGCATGTATTATCTTTCATGCTGGAACATACCACCATCCTGCGGATTTCATAATAATATATATAGTTATTGTGCTTCAATAAAGTACTTCAACGTATAGACCTAGTTGGCTACGCAAGCACATACAATGGACTCTGGATCACAAGAACTGTGAGAGCTACTCACAGGTTCGTACTCAATGTTCTGCAAACAACATTGCATATTAATAAAGCTATTTTACCTTGGTCAGAATTCCAAACACTACACAAATAACACCTGTCGTCATTCCAGACGAACAGAATAACTCTGGGGAAATCACTAATAAGATAAGACTATCTTTTCCCCAGATAATACAGAAGAAGGACAGCGGACATCTTCGTCCGGCAAAAAAACCAGCTCATCACTCAAGGCGGAAGTTTGCTCCGTTCGCGCTAAAAGCGAACGCATGCGTAGACAGAACAGATTTGAAAACAGTTAACTATCCCCTCTTAAGAAAAGAATAAACACAGGGAAGGTAACCCCTAATCAACCTGTATCAGGGAGTCAACATACAGTTCTGTACCTTCGACTATCAAAATATAAATTAAATTTACATCTTCTGGAAGCGTCGAAAATGACGGTAACAACGACTCAACATTTAATAACAATTCATCGATCATAATGTCATCTTGACAATAATACATTCCACATTGAAAACACTGACTATCATAGTTTAGAGTTAGTATCTTCTTAGACATTACATGTCTGTCAGGTAACCGTTGGTTTTAAATATATCGTTTATGTCCTAGACCAACTCTATTTTACTTTACCAAGCTTTTGGCACAATTATTATATTTCTGATACTAGTGACACGAAGGAGTAATCCACACATTGGAAACTCTGTCTATAATATTCATTCACTTTTGGCATTCATAGCCTGGCTCTATCAGCCGTTTACACATTATATCTGCGCTCGTGTTTCCCAACTTTCGCGCCTAATAACACTAGTCAACAAATTTTCAAAATTTATTTGTACCAGAAATTAAATATACCATTTCTTATTGATTTTGACATGCTGATTTCAAATATCATAATGAAATTCACCAATTGGCTCTGGTTTTTTTTAAAATGATGAATTTACATTACAGTAATTCAAATAATGTATGCTTGTTTAATTCTCTGGGGTGAACAGCTAGTCTTTCTACTTTAGCATTATAAAAATTGTGGTTACATACTCAATTAATTGATATTTCAACATAAAATGATAGAAAAAAAAACATTATTTAAAGTTCACATATCATGTTTTAAAAAGGCACATTTGAACCCATTCCGTCATTATTCAGTCGCTGTTCGAGCTCTCTTTGCTTGCTTCTTGTAGTCAGTCGATGAGGTGTCTCTTGTCACAGTCCAACAGTAATCAACAAGCATTGAAGGGCTCCAATTGCCTTGATAACTTGTCTCCATAGCAGCAATGTCCTGGTGAAATCGTTCACCATGCTCATCACTGACCGCTCCACAGTTTGACGTAAAGAAATCCAGATGAGAATCCAGAAAATGAATTTTCAAAGACATGTTGCAGCCAAGACTTAAATGCTAGCCATGCTGCTTTTTCCTTGCCATGCAACACGCAAAGAAACTCGTCATCATGAAGAAGTTTTCGAATTTGCGGACCAACAAATACTCCCTCTCTTATTTTAGCTTCACTCAGTCTTGGAAATTTTCTGATGAGGTATTTGAAAGCCTCATCTGTTTTCTCCATTGCCTTGACAAAGTTTTTCATGAGACCCAGCTTAATGTGCAACGGTGGCAACAAAATCTTGCTGGTGTCGACAAGTGCTGGATTCTCAACGTTCTTACTGCCAGGCTGCAATGACTGCCTGATTGGCCAATGTTTTCTGATGTAATGGTCACTTCGTGCACGGCTATCCCACTCACAGAGAAAGCAACAGTACTTGGTGTATCCACCCTGTAGTCCAAGCAAAAGAGCGACCACTATTAAGTCACCGCAAAGTGACCAATGATGATGATCGTAGTTTATACACTTCAAAAGCTGCTTAATGTTTTCATAAGTTTCTTTCATATGAACTGCGTGACCAACTGGAATTGACGGTAACACATTACCATTATTCAACAAAACAGCTTTAAGACTCGTCTTGGATGAATCAATGAAAAGCCACCACTCTTCCGGTATGTAATTGATTTTGAGGGCTGCCATTAAACCAGAAATGTTGTGGCACGCAGAAAGGTCACCCTCTTTGAAAAAGAATGTAATAAGCGGCTTCTGGCGGTTCCTATACACAGAAATTGTAACATCTTCTGCTAGGAGATTCCACTGTTGCAATATGGAACCCAAAAGCTCCGCCTTGTTCTTCGGTAAATTCAGATCTCTTACAAGATCATTCAGTCCACCTTGGGTTATTAAGTGTGGTTTAGTGGATGTAGTTTGCTCAAAATCTGGGTCGCTTGAGGTTGATGGTTCAGGACCACCAATGTCCTCTTCTTCATCAGTGGAAGCAGCTGAAAATGATTCTGGCACTTTGGGAACTGGTAGGTCATCGCAATGTGGTACCGGACGTATTGCAGAGGGGATGTTTGGATATTCCAGAGTCCATTTTTTCTTCTTTGATATGCCTTTCCCAATTAGAGGGACCATGCACAAGTAACAGTTGTTGAGATGATCAGTGGGCTCTCTCCAAATCAGTGGGACTGCAAAAGGCATAGCTTGCCTTTTACCAGTCAACCACAGTTTAAGATGTGCTGCACATGTATTGCAGCATATGTGTGGCGCCCAGCTCTTATCTTGATCTCCTATTCTGCAGCCAAAATACAAACTGTACGCCTTCTTAATCACTTTAGTTATATTTCGTTTTTGTGATACAAATGTCACTTCACCACATATATATAACAGAAATTATTAGCTCTGTTCACACATGTCCTAGGCATTTCTAACTACAATACTTTTGATAAGGACAAATGCACTAACTAATGGCAAAATTTTATCAGAGATAAGATATTTATACACAAAGGTGATGTAATCATAGCTAGGATTGCATCATCAACTTCTAGTTACATTTTTATTGGTCATTAGAAAAAATTATGCAATCGCCCACAACAGTTGCGTTATATATATAAATTGACCGTAATTAAATAAACTAGTAGCTGTAGTGAAATTGACAGAGATACAACGGTAAAATATCTCCAAAGATAACATTTAAGGATAAAAACATAATGCGTAGGCTGCTGATGTACATGATCGCCTAGACCGCGGGTCATCATCCTCCATAATAATTGACTTGCTAGACAGGAGGGGAACGGCGGATCAAAAAGGAAAAAAATATGACTGGAAAGATTGCGTGAGACTGGAAAGGCTAAGGAGACGCAATTGGGGGGGGGAAACGGAGAAAAGTCACGTTTCCCAAGTTGACATAAAAAGTAAGCAACTCGACAGAAGGGACCATAGATATGTTACGCCACAGTCATTTATTGGACGCTTTTGCGCGATACCAAGCCCTTGATTTGAATTCAGCGGCTAAAACGCAGATGTTTGGAATATTACAAAATTTAAAAAGTATTTTTTTTCTTAATATTAATGTTAGGAATATAAAAATTAGCTGGCCGGATGGCCTATTCTGAGCAGTGAACTAATATGTTCTTAATTTTACAGACGGATAGATAATATTGAAGATAATGACAAAAGACAGTGTTGTTCACATCATCGACAGACTGTATTGAATCTAAAAGTGTCGCTAATTGCACAAAAAAACACGACCTCGAAACGCAGGTGTTCAAATTTACTTAGTATGGAGGAGAGGGTTTTTGGGTGGTAGCTGTGTCTAAATATAACTTTTAACGACAAAATTTTGGAGGGGAGAGAAAGGTTGGTTCAAAAATCGGGTACATTTTGTAGAAACACAAGTAGAGACGGACAGACTAACAGATAAACATCCATACTTGACTGAAGCATGACTGAAATGACTTTAGTGTAGGAAATTTGAATTTAAAATAAACCTAGGCAGTGATTGGCCACAGACAAGCATATTGTCGGCGCTTAGACGCGGATTTGGGGTCATTTCTCAATAGTTGTTCAGTGATAGACACAGATTTTAAAGTGTGGTGATTTCCATATGAAAGAAAGTGTAAGAAGTTTAGGGACGCCATACTATAGCCAGCAGCTCAGCTGAGTTTTGCTAGCAATTCTGTGTTATTTATTCATAATCTGAGCTGCGAGTTTCTGTTGTCAACAAAGCAGTGTCTATTCAGTTGGTGACTTTACTCGAGTGTATCTGTGCAGTACTTGTGACAGAGACCACCATTATTGCCCGCCAGCACGGAGAGGTGGGACCACCTGATTTCAGCACCAGAGCTACAACTACCAGATGAGTGAGCCTCTGGTCTGCTGGACATTCACCAAAGCCCTTTAGTTACTAATAACCCCATAAAAATTCCCACCATTTTCTGGACACTGTGTAGTCAATATAGACAGGTGTGATGAGGCCACCCCAACAGCACAAACATTAATTATCCTCCCAAGTAGATGACTACTAGAACATTTTAATAAAACTAACTAGTATAGTACATATATATGTACACTATTGCATTTATGATATAATATTCCATGCATTTCTTTCATAATCTCTAAATCCTTTTAAGTTCTGGTCAACCTAAAAAATTGATCCAGAACAAAATAAATGTAATATAATTCTATCAAAAAAATTTTACACTATTGAGTTAGTTCAGTGTGTTGTAATGTTTGTTAAATATTATTAGTCTACTTAAATATCTGTGGGTATATCTATAACCTATTACACCACACTACATATCATAACCCTAGACACTTTACGTAGCCACATTCATTAAAAAAAAATTAAGTGTGAGGTCGTAGTGGTAGCAAGAAAGGCCTTCTGACAATTCTCAACTACATTTTATCTCAGGAGCCTTCACAGCTGGCCTCATACAATTACATTTAGTAATATCACCATCATACAATACCATCAAACACCACTACATAAATTGGGGTCTTGTCCAGGGATAATTAGCCCAACAGTAATATTAGGATCTCCTGGTGGGAGAAATAAAAGTAGGGAAATAAATTGTAAAATTTCCTTTAAAATTAAAAGTGTCCCTGCAGATAAAAGTTGGTGAATCTTCACAGCCAGTAATAATTAATTAGTTAACTGGTTAGTTAGAATTAGTTAGACTATAGTCATAAGAAGTACTTAGTGTATTTACTGGTTAGAGATTTATCTTGTATATTATTATATTGTCTAAAAAGTATGGCGGAGCTGGCAAAATTTAGATCAGCTGCTGTGCTCACCGCGAAGGAGATGGGAATGGATGGTCAAATTTTAATTCAATACGTAACGACTGAATGTGATAAATATATTGAAAGGGAAGATAGAAAGGTAGCTGAAGAAAAGAGGTTACAAATTGAGGCTGATAGAGAAATTAAGAGGCTGCAGATTGAGGCAGAAGAAAAACGACAGCAAAGGGAGGCAGAAGAAAAAAGGTTAACTGCCGAAAGGGAGGCAGAAGATAGAAGGTTGCAAAGGGAGCACGAATTACGACTAAGGGAGCTGGAATTACAAGGTCCGGCTCCTGAAAATGGTGCCAGCCCTTTTGCCTCAGATGCTACGCCCAGTCTGGGAGCCTCAAACTCAGCTATGGGGTTTCATTTAGACCATTTTGTTGAAAAAGACGATGACATAGAGGGGTACCTAGGATGTTTTGAGTTATTAGCTACTACATATGGGTTAGAGAGAGAGAGGTGGAGCTTAAAGCTATCACAGGGATTGAGAGGTACTTCTTATGAAGTATTTGCCAAAATGAACAGGGAAGACCAAGACAATTATGACATGTTAAAGCAGGCTTTGTTATTAAGGTACGAGAAGAATGGTGAATTTTATCGTAAGAAATTTAGAAATGCCAAACTGTTGTCTGGGGAGACATACCACCAATTCTCTGCTAGACTAGAAACCTATTTGGAGAAATGGACGGCTCTGGGGAAGACCCAAGATCTTAAAGAAATGATCATGATTGAGCAATTGAGAGAGTCCATGGCTCCAGACATGAGAAAATTTCTCATGGAACAAGGTGCAGAGAAGTTGGGGGAAATTTTAAATGTTGCTGAGAGGAATCAGGCAGCCCAGGCAGAGGTAAGTGGTGCTAAAAAGAAGCACATAGACAATTTTAAAGCTCCACAGCAATTTAAAAAATTTGATAATAGAGAGCAGGGAAATAAAGGTAGGACAAACTTTGAGCGGCCAAGAAATGACTATCGCGACAGAAACTCACAGTTCAATGACCAAAAGTTCAATGAAAGAAAACCGTTGAACCAAGGAAAAAGATGGTGTAAATGGTGCAAGAAGGATAACCATAACACCGAATTTTGTAGAAGGAAACCTTCAAACATTGCTGCAATGAAGTCGGGGACGCAAAGATTAAAGGTTAATCCTAAGGGACAACAGGAACCTTATCACCCCCCAGTTTGTGAGGATGTTATTTGTAATGGGGTCACCATAAGGTGCCTTTATGATACAGGTTTGGATTATGATTCAGTTGTGAAGTCTAGCCTAGTGGACCCAAGTCAGTATACCACAGAAACAGTGGAAATACAAGGGGCGGACTAAGGACATACCACTCATGACACTTCCCATCGCAAGGATAACGGTGAAAACTCGCTATGTGGAAGGAGAAATCAGAGCAGCAGTGATAGATGAACCAATCTACCCTCTGATATTGGGGTGTAGATACGTCTTCTTGGGGAATCCCGAGAAACCTGTGATCATGGCGACAGTGCAGACCAGGTCACAGAAGAAGGAGGAAGAAGGTGAACCTATAAGTGCCCATCCAGAGGAGATGAGGAAGGCGCAGGCTGAGGATAGGACACTCAAGCCATGTTATAAAAAATTGCCCAAATGCCACACACCTCCGAGCAAGGGAGAGTACTTTGTGAAGAACAGATTATTATATAGGAAGACAGGAACTAGATCCCCTGGTCACGGACAGTTAGTTCTTCCCAAGATATATAGGGCAAACTTAATAAGGAGCTTACATGTTGGAAAAGATGGTGACCATGAGAAAGTCGGTACCATCTGCCAAAAGATTGCTCGAAAATACTATTGGCCCGACGTAAATGTCGATGTTGAAAACTTTATAGAAGCATGTGGCGTATTTCATGAGGGAACACCCACAAAGGGAAAATATGTGCAGGACCTAGAAACGCCACGGGGCAACTTTAGGCCTGAAAGGAAAACTAATTATACTCGGGTAGACAAAGTGGAATGGGAGCCCCCTTTTCACACCCAGTCTTCACTTGAATGGATTAACATGGCCACTATGCGAAGAGTACAAAGAAGAAATTTTACCCAGGATAAGATGACAATCCCTCGGTCAGACTTATATAAACTGGAAGAACAGAAAAGAGAGCGAAGATCTCTCATAAGCAATCTTAAGTGGGGAGACAAACCCCAGAGAAAAATTGGTAGTGGTCGATTTGTGAGTGATGATTCTAGGAAGAAAAGTCCTCATTATAAAGCTTCTAAGGGACGGGACCAGACGGGTTCCATGAAAAATACGTATGATAAATTAAAGATCCAGATGTAACTTTATTAAGGACCTGGACAGATGAGAAGGCGGAAGAGACTGTTACCTCATCGTATCAATACGTGAACGAACTGACCACTCGTTTGAAAGCTGGATGGAAACTGGCAAATGATAATTTGAAACAAGCCAGGAAGAAACATGCAGCATATTTTAATAGGAAGGCAAAGGACAGGGAACTGGCAGTCGGAGAGAAGGTGCTGCTTCTACTACCCGGAAGCCAGAATAAATTACAAATTGGTTGGCAAGGTCCATATACGGTTCTAGAGAAGGTGTCTAGAACAAACTATAAAATTGACAAAAAGGGGAAGGAAAAAGTTTATCATGTAAACCTGTTAAAGAAGTATCTGGACAGACCACTCCAGGAAAGCACCCCCTTATTGACCTTAGCTATTGCAACCCAGATGCAAAAAGAACCACTCACCTCACATGAATACCCATTACATCCTTGTGAAACAGCAGCACAGGTAAAAGTCAGTAAGCACCTGACTAAAAACCAGAGGGAGAGAGTTCAACAAGTTCTGGAGGAACATACAGATGTATTAACAGATAAACCAGGCCATACAAATTTGCTACAGTATGACATGAAACTGGTAGACTCAAACCCAATCTGTATGAGAGCCTATTCTATTCCGTTCGCGAAGGAGAAGGCATTGAAGGAAGAAATAGAGTATTTGTTGAAGGAGGGGATTATTTCGCACAGTGAATCATCTTTTAGTTCTAGTGTCGTTTTGTTGAGAAAACCGTCTGGGGAACACAGACTGTGCATAGATTACAGGAAACTGAATGCTGTCACAGAAGGACAAGTGGATCCATTACCAGACACAAAACAGTTATTTGCCAGACTGAACAAGGCAAAATACTTTTCAAAGGTGGATCTTAGTAAAGGCTATTACCAGATCCCAGTGAAGCCTGAAGTGAGACCTTATTTGGCTTTTAGCACTTCGGATGGACATTATGAATTCAATATGCTACCATTCGGACTGAAAAATGCTCCGAGTGTGTTTTCAAGGATGATGCGAAAATTGTTGGACCCCCTGAATAACCCATGTATCACGAATTTCATGGATGATATTCTCGTCGCCACAGAGACATTTGAAGAACACATTGAAGCTCTGGAGATGTTGTTTGATAGACTTCGGGAGGCGAATTTAACTGCTAGGCCAACAAAATGTTGTACTGGATGTAAAGAGTTGGAATTCTTGGGGCACACTGTATATCAGGGTAATATGACCCCTGATCCTAAGAACTTGGAAAAACTGCAGAGAGCACCTAGGCCGCAAACAAAAAAGGACGTGCGATCATTTGTGTCGTTATGCGGATTTTATCAGAAATACATCAAGAATTTTAACGCTATTTGTGCTCCTCTGACTGATCTGACTCGCAAGGGACTTCCAGATAAAATTATTTGGACTGCACAATGTGAACTAGCGTTCCAAGAGTTAAAGGAAAAACTCACTAGCAAGCCTATTCTCAAACTGCCTGATTTGACACAGGACTTTGTCTTAAGAACCGATGCAAGTAATGTAGGACTCGGAGGGGCTTTGTTGCAAAGATCATCTTCACCTGATGGGGAACTTAAACCAGTCGCTTATGCAAGCCGCAAATTGAATAAGGCGGAACAAGGATACTCCACAAGCGAAAAAGAATGTTTAGCGTTAATCTGGGCAATAAAGAAGTTTCAAATCTATCTGTATGGTAGGACATTTGTGGTGGAGACGGACCATCAGCCTCTCGTGTTCTTGTCTCAGGCTAAGCATGAAAACGCAAGATTGCTGAGGTGGTCTTTATTGCTTCAACCTTATCAGTTCAGTATCCAATATATCCCAGGCAAATTGAATGTCGGTGCAGATTTCCTCAGTCGGCACCCCTGTGATCAAAATTAGAGTAGTGGCAGACGTGAGGAGTAATTTTACCTATGTGTATCGCTGGTTTTGGAACTTGCCATAGGCATGTTTTCAAGTGGGGAGATGTGTAGTGAAATTGACAGAGATACAACGGTAAAATATCTCCAAAGATAACATTTAAGGATAAAAACATAATGCGTAGGCTGCTGATGTACATGATCGCCTAGACCGCGGGTCATCATCCTCCATAATAATTGACTTGCTAGACAGGAGGGGAACGGCGGATCAAAAAGGAAAAAAAAATATGACTGGAAAGATTGCGTGAGACTAGAAAGGCTAAGGAGACGCAATGTGGGGGGGAAACGGAGAAAAGTCACGTTTCCCAAGTTGACATAAAAAGTAAGCAACTCGACAGAAGGGACCATAGATATGTTACGCCACAGTCATTTATTGGACGCTTTTGCGCGATACCAAGCCCTTGATTTGAATTCAGCGGCTAAAACGCAGATGTTTGGAATATTACAAAATTTAAAAAGTATTTTTTTCTTAATATTAATGTTAGGAATATAAAAATTAGCTGGCCGGATGGCCTATTCTGAGCAGTGAACTAATATGTTCTTAATTTTACAGACGGATAGATAATATTGAAGATAATGACAAAAGACAGTGTTGTTCACATCATCGACAGACTGTATTGAATCTAAAAGTGTCGCTAATTGCACAAAAAAACACGACCTCGAAACGCAGGTGTTCAAATTTACTTAGTATGGAGGAGAGGGTTTTTGGGTGGTAGCTGTGTCTAAATATAACTTTTAACGACAAAATTTTGGAGGGGAGAGAAAGGTTGGTTCAAAAATCGAGTACATTTTGTAGAAACACAAGTAGAGACGGACAGACTAACAGATAAACATCCATACTTGACTGAAGCATGACTGAAATGACTTTAGTGTAGGAAATTTGAATTTAAAATAAACCTAGGCAGTGATTGGCCACAGACAAGCATATTGTCGGCGCTTAGACGCGGATTTGGGGTCATTTCTCAATAGTTGTTCAGTGATAGACACAGATTTTAAAGTGTGGTGATTTCCATATGAAAGAAAGTGTAAGAAGTTTAGGGACGCCATACTATAGCCAGCAGCTCAGCTGAGTTTTGCTAGCAATTCTGTGTTATTTATTCATAATCTGAGCTGCGAGTTTCTGTTGTCAACAAAGCAGTGTCTATTCAGTTGGTGACTTTACTCGAGTGTATCTGTGCAGTACTTGTGACAGAGACCACCATTATTGCCCGCCAGCACGGAGAGGTGGGACCACCTGATTTCAGCACCAGAGCTACAACTACCAGATGAGTGAGCCTCTGGTCTGCTGGACATTCACCAAAGCCCTTTAGTTACTAATAACCCCATAAAAATTCCCACCATTTTCTGGACACTGTGTAGTCAATATAGACAGGTGTGATGAGGCCACCCCAACAGCACAAACATTAATTATCCTCCCAAGTAGATGACTACTAGAACATTTTAATAAAACTAACTAGTATAGTACATATATATGTACACTATTGCATTTATGATATAATATTCCATGCATTTCTTTCATAATCTCTAAATCCTTTTAAGTTCTGGTCAACCTAAAAAATTGATCCAGAACAAAATAAATGTAATATAATTCTATCAAAAAATTTTACACTATTGAGTTAGTTCAGTGTGTTGTAATATTTGTTAAATATTATTAGTCTACTTAAATATCTGTGGGTATATCTATAACCTATTACACCACACTACATATCATAACCCTAGACACTTTACGTAGCCACATTCATTTAAAAAAATTAAGTGTGAGGTCGTAGTGGTAGCAAGAAAGGCCTTCTGACAATTCTCAACTACATTTTATCTCAGGAGCCTTCACAGCTGGCCTCATACAATTACATTTAGTAATATCACCATCATACAATACCATCAAACACCACTACAGTAGCATATATCTTGAAAACTAGAGCCAATCAACATTTTTTAATGTCATTTTCATTTTCAGCACACCAAAATTAGTTAAGATCAGCTATTTTCATTTCTGGTACATTTTGGTTGTTGACTAGTGTAATTATTGCGGTTACTAATGATTCCGACTTACATAACACTGGCCTCAATGGTCCTTACACATTATTTATTTATTGCTTTTTATCTCATGGTTATATTATATATTATATGATATATATATATTATATATATATATATATATATATATATATATATATATATATATATATATATATATATATATATATATAGATATATTCATTAGTGGTTATATCACACAGTTGTAGAACACTGTTCTATGCCCGAAGGCTATACACAAGACTCTCCGGTCTTTATCAACATATTATTATATCGGCTTAAAAGCCCGAACACAGACGGTTATACACTTGGATAAGTGGCCATGCCACACATTCGAAACACTTTGGTTAAGTGGCCATGCCACACATTTGAAACACGGCCATAAGGCTCGAAGGCCACACAAAAGACTGTTTGTAACCAAGTCTAACGCATCATGCCTCGCCACACGCGAACTATTTCATTCTATACCGCAGGAGTGTTACATGGTGCGATCATCTGAATCGGGGCAAACCCAAAATGCTCGCTGACCATGCAACAATCCTCAACATCATCCCCCTGGCTCCCAAACATGACACTTGTGGCACGTGTGAGAGTGGTGGAGAAGAGGTACACGCACGCAGTTAAAATGAAGTATACCAACAATAGCTATTGTTATTATCACACAAATAATACATAGCACAATAAATATTGTAGTATTCTAACTAATAAAATAAAGTCATTTTCATTATGTCCTGAATAGTTTCTTGACAAGAGATCCGCAAGATTATTGTCACTTCCAGAGATCGGCACCATGGTAAATGAGAACTCCTGCAGTAGTACCAACGATGTATTCTCGCATTACGCATGGTCCTGGACGTGATGTATGTGAGAGGGCTGTGGTCGGTCTGGATGTAAAAGTGCGTACCTATCAAATACTTCGACCGTTTCTCCAGGCACCAGACCACAGCGAGAAGTTCCCGCTCTCCGGTAGCATACTTCTGTTCCGCTGGTGATAGCTTCCGGGAAACGAAGTAACATGGATGCGGCATACCCTCGCACAACTGTAGTAAACATCCCCCGATGCTGTAATTTGAAGCATCTGTTTGAATTAAAAACGGAATGTATAGGTTTGGCAATAACAAAATAGGTGGAGTCGACAATAATTCTTTGAGGTATCAAAGCGCTATCACACTCCGATGTCCATTTAATTTTATTTGGATTACCTTTGGCAAGCAGTCCCGACAACGGAGCAGAAATTGGAGCTAAGTGAGGAAGGAATTTGTGATGACATCTTTTCGATCGCCAAGAGGTGGCGCATCGTGCGCTATTATTACTTTTAATAAAAGTACCTGCAATCATCATGTTGTTCAAACACTTAAAGTGAAAGCACAGAAGCAACGAATCATCGTTACGTAAAGCAGTAAAGATAAAGGTGTATAGATGATTGAAGCAATTAAAAAGTAAAGCAAGTATCAATGATGACAGATATAACAAACAAAATATGAAAAGAAAGTATTGTCGATATTACTGAAATAAAAATAGCATGTGCAAAGAAATATATTTCCAATAGACCATGGATGTATAGACGAACAAAACATCCAAAGAATGAAGAAAAAAAATAGACCAACGCAACTACAAAGTTCGTGGTGTAGAATTGCGTGCGAGTTGCACGTCTAAATAATGGTGTGCAAACAAAGAACCATTCTTGAATTTGACAGCCTTACGAGCATCATAGTATCGAGAAAAATGAACAAATGCGAGTTGGTGAGAGGAGTGTTGAACTGCAAACATACGAACAAATTCAACATCTCCGATACGCTGAAAAATTTTTTTAAGTGTATACCAAGTCGCGCCCGGAGGTAAATTGCGCACCAAAATAATGCGATTTGGTGGTATATGATCTCGGCCAGGTCGAAACTGAGCCCGAGAATCATTAAACCTATTATGTGTCATGCGAGTCAAGCGCACAGAATTATTCTTACGTTCATATCGTTCTTTACATGTCGCAATGGTGTGACAATCGTGGTTACACCTGCAATTATCTGGACGAGTATTACCAAATATCAAATGATCAGATTTAACATGTCGTAACTCATGAACAGGGCATGATTGTCCTTAACACATGCTCTAATAGCAGTACAGCCAAAAACTGTCAAGTTATTATCTTCAGCATTGTTAACCATCTCACCCTCAGGTGAAACCTGCTGACTATAAATACCATGAGTTTTATTGTCCTTCGTACCAGATTCGTGTAACTGAAGTTTGTTAAATTCATTTTGTATAACATACGTACCAGCAACAACAGTTGGAGTATCCGCACTCATGCCAGGTGATATAACATTATCCACTACTGGAGTGGGTGGTGTAGCCGTATCTGCAGCTAACTTGTGCTCTGGTTACAACAGCATTCGCCACCAGTGGGTGCGATTCAACCCACGTTGCAACCTTCTGTGGAGTGCACTCTTTAACTCCTGGTATATTTCCAACTATTATCTCAGCCACCGGATCTCTCAATCCGCAGGCATCCACTTTGCCTGTAAAGAATGGTGTATCAATGTGGACCCATGCCACCGGGAACCACTCTACATTCCCATCAAAAGTGACACACTTAACAGATTTACCTGTGAAAGCAGAGGGATCAATTAGCGATTTACAGATCCCGACCATGGTACACCGCTGTCCCTCAAAACTGTTACTTTCTGTCCATACAAAAATCCTGTATGTAGTGTGAGACGTCCCAAGTTCTCACACGAGGACATTGCAGGAATGGTGTGACCGCACCGAAGTGTAGTGTTAGTCGCCGATACATGTTGTGACTGACAAACATAACATGTATCATCTCTTACAGAGCGTGAATTGGCATGATTAGTTCTATCTTTATCATCATCCTTATTGTCAGTACAGGCATTAGCATGCCTATGTTTACTTTTATCTTAGAAGTGTTTCTTTTACGACATCAAAACCATTTCTGCTTTTCTCGTCCAGATTCATGAAGCATTGGAGTGAGTCCCCAGTTAAAAAATCAACCAAGAGACTACTCCATCTCTCTTTAGGTATATTCAAACCTGTGACTTTCATGATAAATCTAGACAAGAAACTGTCCACACAATCGCGATTTTGATCGAAATGAGGCATCTTCAGCTTAGGATAGAACACAGTTGAACCTGCTGAAGTCTTAGAATGATCATATTGCAATTTTGCTAATTCTAAAGCTTTTTCTTTCTCTGCATTAAGTCATAATGCTTCAAGCTCCATAGCATTCCTATGAGCTTGATCTAATTGAAGAAGTTCCATTCTTCTTATTTCCATTTTCTCTTTCTCTAAATCTCTTTCTTTATCTTTTTGTGCCACATTTATCCGTTCCAATTCCAATTTGAGAGACATTTCTTTATCCCTTTGAGCCATTTCTTTCTCTTTAAGTACTTTTTTTGGGGCCAGCTCAAACTTTCTGAGTTCATCTGCCCACTTGACAGCCTCACGCTGTTCAATTCTCTCATCATGAGCTAAGTGTTTCTCATACTTAGTCTCTGCATATTCTTCGAGTTCAGCTCCTGATTTATCTAAACTCTTACCAATGTTAATACATTCTTCTAAAGTCGACATGGTTAAAGTGTCTAATTAACCTACAATAGTATATTATCTATCCTAAAATATACAACTAATATATAAACTCTAAAGTCAATCAATCTGTGATGTAAATATGTTCTTCAATGTGAACTAAAGACGAGCACAGGTGACAATGAAAGGCACAAGAAAATGAAACACAGTGAAGTGATATCTCCAATTATACAACACCACGTAACGAATATAAAGCCAATAAGGAAGACTCAGACATATTAATCAGAAAAAAGAAAACATTAAAATAACATTAAAAAAATAAACAAGACAAGTCGTCGTTAAATGTATAAATAGACAAGAGTTTTAGATCAACAAACGTATAAACATATACACAGCACTGAAATTAGGTTATGCAAATTAAAATGACGACCGACATGATGTCACAGCTAAGCTAGAAAAATGGTGTTTGTTTTGCAAATGGAGGCGTATCACTCTATAGCGAAACGAACCGCTCGACCTTCAGTCAGCAAATACAGACACAGACCCTAACAGTCGTTGCAATTCCCTGAATTTTTCCTAAGAAAATTCCAGGCAATAGCAAGCCCACCAACCACCCACAAATATACAGATAAATATAAACGGTGAACACATAAAATGATAGAGCAAACAGTAAAGTGAAGTGACGATGGACTGAAGGCCAAAGCTAGACCTATATGAACAGTATAAAGGATTAGCGCCCTAATAAATACAAGGACTTATCTTGTTTCCATTCCTGTCATTGTGAGGACAACTCTGTACCAAGATACAAGCAGCTGTTATGGTTTTGTATCGTCAAGTGAACAGCTGATGATGTCCGGTTGATTGAAGAAATTCGTCCGGCCTTGATTGAACCAAGATTCTCGTACTGCGTGCCACAATTGATCTGAAACAATGGTTACTGTAAAACTGTTTTACCCTGATTTCTGGTTCGAATCAGGATCAATATTCACCGAGGTAACGATAAGTTTCTTCTTCTTCTTTGATCCTTAGCCACTGACCGTCAAAGCAGTCAGTGGCCATCACGCCTGGTGGTGTGTTGTAGGGCAACAACAAATTGATTCCA